>PVJS01028890.1:0-25185 GCA_004027185.1 Glis glis
TACCGGGGATTGAACGCAGAGGCGTTCTACCTCTGCGCTACGCCCCCGGCCCTATTTTTTTATGCTTTATTTTTGAAACCGGGTCTCACGAAGTTGCAGAGGGCCTCACTAGGTAGAGAGAGAGAGAGAGAGAGAGAGAGACAGGGAGAGAGAGAGAGAGAGAGAGATCGATCGATCGATCGTGTGCGCGCACATGCGTGCTGAGGCTGGCCGCGAACCCGGATCCTCCGGTCTCTGCCTCCCAAAGTACTGGGATTACAAGCATGCACCACCACGCCCGGCTACATTATGCATTTTTAATAACCAGTTTCTTATTTGTAATTTTTTATATTAATTTAAATGATAAAATTTAAAGCATAAGAAGTTAGGTGAAACATATAGCCCAGTCATGGCAATATAAATCAAATATCACAACAGATGAATGGGTTATGAAACTGTGGTATAGACACACACTGGAATTTTGCTCAGCCATAAAGAAGAAAAAATTATGTCATTTGCAGGAAAATGGATGGAACTAGAGACTATAATGCTAAGTGAGAAGAGCTGGTCTCAGAAAGTGAAGGGTCGTATGTTTCCTCTCATACGTGGAAGCTAGAGAGAAATTGAGAAACAAAAGGGACTCCAGATAAAGGAGGGGGTTTAGGTGATGGAGGGCAGTGAAGGACACTTGATGAAGGAAACAGATCAAATCATGCTATGTACATATAAGTTATCAATACCCATAGCAATGATAGTATGGGGAAGGGGAGGGAGGGGTGGGATCTGGAGGGAAACACACGAAGTGCTGTGTACGTGTATGTTCCTATCACTCTGAACCTCATTATGATGAATCGCTACAATGCACCAATAAAATATATCAAAAATAAAAAATAAAAATCCAGTGCCAAAAATAAAAAATAAATATCAGATTTCTATTCTGATATCTTATTTCATTAGATGCACAGAAAACAGGTTCATATAACTTTCTTTGGGGATCATTTCTAGAATTCAGTTTCTAATACAAGTTCCTAAGGTAAAATATATTCCTAATATATTCTAATAAGACAATATAAATAAAATATATTCCTAATAAGACAAAATACTCCTAACATTCCTAATATTCCTAATATTTCTAATAAGACAAAATAAATAAAATATATTTCTAACATATTCTAATAAGACAAGTTCCTAAGGAGTAAAATATATTTCCAGAAAAATATCTTATTTCAGAAAACCACTTCTACTCATACATATATCATAATGAACAAATCAGATTATTTAATAGTTGTTCAAAAATTTGTTTGAAATAAACTTTATTTTATATGAACAACACGGAAAACGTTTCCCCCTCCTTTCACAGAAGTAACCCAGTTGGGAACTGACTTTGGATTTCTATTTCACTTTAACATCTTCCTCACCACTTACTTTCAAAATGAGTCTCAAGTCTTACTAAAATGATAACCACATCTGTCTTTCCTTGAAAGAAAGGCTTTATATCATAACGGGGGTGGCGGGAACAGCTTCCTTTGGAGGAAATGCATTATCCACTAACCACTTTCAGTTTGGGTCCAAATTTTGGGTGTCGTTATGCAAAGGACACCAACAGGTTGTCCGGATGAGGAAGGTTTTCAGCCGCACCCTCTGCGGAGCCCTCTGACAGCACGCCCCAGCTCCTGTCTGAGCAGTTGATGAATGTACTGCAGGCAGAGCTGGGACATGGCTCAGGACAGTTCTCTAAACGGTGATAAATGACCACCTTTGTGTGAAATGGGTTAGGTGGGAGGGCTACCTTTTGACAAGGCAGAAAATGAAATGATTACTATTGGATTCTATTGACTTGTCTGGTTAGAACAGTTGTGCCTCTTCCTAGAGGTTAATTGGACTTGAACTCAAGAAATTAAGAGGTCAGCTAGGGTCATTGTGACAGCAGGCCCACTTTTAACTTGCTGCTAATAACATTTGGCAGAAGGAGGACAAATCTGGGAATTTTAGTCAGGGTGCAGTATAATTTCTCTAAGAGTAACGGTTTACTCAAATTATTCAACAAACTTTTAACTTTGTGTGCAGTGTGATTTCAATTCTTATCAGGCACTCTCATGTAACTGTGAATTTTCTGGAAACAAACATTAGAATACATGTTGTCTGGATTGACTTAATGTACAAACATTCACACATATATTATCAGAATAGTTATTGAAGAAGTCTCTTCATCAACAAATTAAGAAATTTAGATTTAAAAATAAAAGATTTGGAAATGACTGAATATAACATCCTAATGTATATAATGGGGTCTTTTCTTTTACCTCAAAATAAATGCTACCCATTCTTTATCACAGAAAATGTAAAGAAAGCAAAGTGTGATACTTCACAAAATATACAGTTAGCCATGTCCTCATATTGTGTCAGCTCTCTGATTTCACAAATATGTGGGCAAGCTTCACACATTTTGATTTGGGAATTTTGAAAAAAAAATTGAGTTATTATTGCTTCCTAAAAAGATCTCCAAATTTAGTTGTGCAAGACTTGCTTCAACTTTACTGTTCTTTTGTCGGTCACTTCCTACTTCAGAGTCCTTTGCTTGACACTGACCCTGGCACTTTCCCATGGGGCAGAGGTTTCACCACTGAACTCCACACTGAACCCCAGTCGGGGCCGAGTCCCAGAGTGCTTTGCAGGGGGCAGGGGTGTGGAAGGAAAGCTACTGGGGGCAGTGTCACCCAGATGGTGGGAACAAGGCACATCCTCTAATTAGTGCTGCTGCTCCAGCAGATGTACAGGAGGGCGGTGAAAGGGAGGGAGAGCCAGCCCAGAAACCCCTAGCAACCCCCTTGGAAATGCTCCCCAGCTTTCCAGCTTTTGGAGATCAGTTTTTGCTAGTGGGCTACTTGTAGCTTACACCCGACAAACACGGGCACGAGGAGGAAGTGCTTTGACTTCTTCGTCCTAGGAATAAAGCCAAAAGAGCAGCACAGCTTTGAAGAGCACACGCACGATTCCTTTCCTAGTAATATAATGTATTCTCTCTTATATCTGATGACTGCCAAGTAAGAGAAGCACTGGAATAAAGGTCTAGGAATACTATCAGAGCAGCGTGGTATACTCACCAGACTCTTTTAACTAACTTGCCACTAAATCTCATGAAAAGTTAACTTAATAAATTACAAAATCTCCAAAACAATCACAGGAAATATGCCCCATTCTGATTTATTTTGGTAGAGGAGAAAGTGCCTTGGGCTGGGAATCAGGAAGCTTGTGTCACAGAGCCATCTCTGCCACTTACTAAAAACGATCCTAGACAAATCACTGAACTGCCCTAGTTCTCATCCTCCTCTGTAAAAGGAGGGTGTTGGTTTAGTTTATCACAAAATGTGCTTCTAGATTTGAAAATCAGAGGGACCATGGCCGGGAGGCTCAATGTTGGCTGCTCATTAGAATAATCTGGGAAGCTTTAAATTGAAGTACTATCTGGGGGTAAACCTGGGTGTTGGCATATCTCAACATTCCCCCAGGTGATTCTTCTGTGCAGGCAGCGTTGCAATCCACCTCCATATGAGATCACTAAATCTAGGCCTGATAACTGGACCTATAACACTGCTCACAATTACAGAGCAGTTAGCACAGCACTGTGTGGGTCATCAGTTCTCTAAATTATGTAGTCAGTGCAACCTGCTACGGGTTGGGTATTATGAGCCCCACCTGATCCCATTCTACAACTAAGGAAACCGAGGCTGATACAAAGTGAAACAGCCTCATCCAGAGAGTGGGAGATCAGCAGGACTTGAGCCTGGCTCCTAAGCTCCCGTACTTTACAGTCCAGAAACAGCTCTGATCAGCTGTTAACCAGTGCTGTAGAACCTGCCACCATTGGTACCAGAGGCTGGGACTGTCTCTTACCTTTCTCTGTGCTTATACCTCCAGAGACCACTTCCATTCTCAACTTAAAAGACTAATCTACACAATACCCTATCTGGGAAAGTGGTTTCTAGAAACTGAACAATTTAACTACAGGGTTAAGGAGCAGACAGTTATTTTCCTGCTAAAATCCTTAGGATTTTTGGTTCTAGGGCTGAGGATATTCAGTGGTGTCTCAGTTCTGGCTCGAGCAATTCATCAATAACAGACAGAATACTTCTCATTACCTTCTCATTAACTTCTCATTACCTGTTTTTGTTTCCCATTTAAAGTAGAAACACACTAAGTATGAATCTTAACTGATTGTAAAAACTCAGTAACTTTTCTTCATATCAGTTCACATAGAGTCTCTTAAAATGAGGGTGTATTAGACTAAAACATGCACAAATGCAGGCACAAATGGAGCAATTAAATTCACATCATTGAAATATATTACTGGAAAGAAAACGTTTCTGAAATAGTCTGAATAATTTATAATCAAATCACCAATCACCATTTAGTAAGAGTGCTTGATGTTCTAGAATCAGTTTTTGAACCCATTTACAAATGTCAAAAGTTTTTGCTTAGCCAGAAAAAATTAAATTATATCAGGAGTAGAAGAACCTGGACTCATGATTTCCTGGCTTGTTCCAAAGATATTTCATGGAAGGAATGTTTGGAAATTCTTTGGTTGGCTGTTAAACAACATCAGTCGTCCTTATGTGGGTGGGTTGCTGTTTTGTGCCAAAAGGGTAACCCAACTGCTTTACTAAATTTCTCTTCACTTTAGAGAGAACCGAAGGTTTGACATCCATGCAGCCTGATAACACTTCAGAAAGAAAAGCATCCACTCACATGTGAAGTTAAACCCAGATGGGGACAGATAGTTGGTTACTGCATCAGTGAAGTCTGGCCTCTTAATGCTTTGCATATTGGTAGTACTTTCCTTTTTTGAGAACAATGTTTTATAGTCTGCTTTCACTGTGCCATGAAAACTTTGCAAAATGAGAAGATTCTGGCAATAATACATGCATATTAAATTGGGAAAATAAATATTAATATTTCCTTATACTTTAAAGTCCAAGTGCAACAGGGAAATATACAATCTAAATGCAACTACTATATAGAGAAGGCAGTAGCTAACAATGAGACATTGTGTTTCCTTTCCATTCCTTTCTGTGTTAGCTTTCCATCACAGTAACAAGTACCTGAGATAATCAGCTCATTGGAGGAAAGGTTTACATCTGGCTC
Source organism: Glis glis (assembly GCA_004027185.1). NCBI lineage: Eukaryota > Metazoa > Chordata > Mammalia > Rodentia > Gliridae > Glis > Glis glis. The sequence continues at coordinate 5,122 of PVJS01028890.1, forward strand.
ACAGAAGGATGTACTAATCCATGATTGGTTGGTTATTTGCTTCTGGGCCTGGGATGAGGCAGAACTCCATGACAGAAGCATGTGGTAGAGCAAAGTGGTCCCTTCATGGCCAGGGATCTAAAGAGGAAAATGAAGGGGCTGGATTCCCACCATCCCTTTCAAGGACATGACCCCAACAAGCAGAAGACCCCCCACTAGACCCACCCCTTCAAGTTTCCACTGCTTCCTGATAGCACCAAGTTGGGCAGTAAGCCTGCAGCGCTAGGCCTCTATGGAACATTCTAGATCCAAGCTATAGGACCTTCCCTTCCCTTCCTTCCTACCACAAGTTCAGTACTTGGAATTCAAGTTCAAAATGATAAGATGGAGGGCCTCTAGAAGAGAAGAATTTGGATATCATGGGGGAGTATCAGAATGAAAGTTATAGCAAAAAATAAAAAATAAAAATAAAAAATAAGATAAAGGGAAAGTTTAAAAGAGAAAGAAATTGCAATAATGAAATGTTCTCCCTCTCCCCCAAATGTACACTGAAGCCCTCTTCCTCAATGTAACTATTTGGAAATAGGCCTTTTAAGGAGGTGATTAAGGTTAAATGAGGTCATAAAGGTGGGACCTTAATTCAGTAGAACTAAGGTTCTATAAGAAAGAAAAAGAGATACCAGGAAGCATAATCAATCTCTCTCTCTCTCTCTTTCTCTCTCTCTGTCTTCTGTACTTAAAAAGGAAAGGCTCTTTGAGGGTGCAGCGAGAAGGTGGTTGTCTACAAACCAGGAAGAGTCCTCACCAGAAACTAACCCTATTGGCACTTTTTCTTTGGCTTTCCATCTTCAGGGAAATGTGAAAAACTCAATTTCTGTTGGTTAAGCCACTCATCTATAGAATCTCGTTATGGCTGCCTAAGCTGACTGAATCATGAAAGGAAGGCTAGGTGTAGGGAGGTGGATAAAAATTCACAGTGGGCAGGGCGCCCAACAGGACTGTTATGAAGGAATGCGGAGTGTGGGAACCAAATCCATTGCGCATGAGGCACTGAGAGTCCTTGTGATGGCCAGGTCTTCAGTAGACCCTGATACATACATAGGTGCTCATTATTTACCTTTTACTTTGTTCCTGGCAATATAATTTACCTTTTGTTTTGTTTGATATAGCACAAAGAGGAGACTGGGTCCAGCTGGTGACTATGGAAATACAAGTTTTGGGAAAAGCCAGTTGCATTTGAAAGGAACATAAAATTTAAAGTTTCGGGCAACATTGTCTAGACTAAGAGATAACTATGCTGAAATAGAGGTAAATACTATGGGGGAACCACAGAAGTGCTTTTACCCTTTAAATGTGAAGAAATTTGGAACTTGAGGGGTGAAGGCAGAGGTTCTCCTGTACCACATGATTGTTCAGCTAACAAATAGCCACAGGTTTTAAAACTTCATATTCAGTACTTTTTTTATTTGTATGTTTGGTATAATACTATTTTTCATTGGATTTGGACCCCATAGTTATTTATTTTCAACCTCTACCTCTGGAGCACCTTTTCCCCTCTTACTGGTCTCAATTTGATTTGAAAATTCATGTAATGATTATACTTAGTGTTATTTTAAAAACAAAATGAAATAAATGGATGTGAAAGTCCCTTGCAAAATGCAACTTTCTATAACAGATAGGATCTTATTATAACTTATATACTCAACTGTGTAATAAGTTCATGCAGGTTTGTTCTCTTTGTACGGAGGAGAGAAGGAGCTAGATTTTATTTTAAAATTGGAAATTGTTCAGACTTCCCCTAACTAGCAGTGGATGACACAATAATGATGATTTTTGTAGAAAATAGCTGCACACTTCTCTTAGGCTCAACCCACTGATACTCATTAGGCAAGAAAACACAATGATACTGACTTGGGAGTTCAACAGGCTTAAGTTAAAACCCTGGCCCCTCCACCAGGTAGCTGCTGATGCTGGAAGAAATTCATGAACACTTCACTCACTCAGCTTCCTCCCCTATGAAATTGAACGGCTGATGCTTTCATGGTGTTGCTCTGGAGGAAGGATGAGATGACAGAAGAGTGTGATTTCACAGATACCACACACAGAAACACATGTTTGTGTAATCCTTGGTCAAGTGACTCAGCAATGAAATGGGAGTACCAGAATAGTGACTTCAGTTCCTTTCTCTCTTTTTTTAAACCCAAGCTTAGGTAAACTAAAATTTGTGAAATAAAAGAGCTTTCTTATATAATATTCATGATTAAATTGACTGAGTTCCTTTATGTTATGTTTAAATCACACAAAATAAAACCCTGAAAAAACAAGTATGAGAGAAAAACGGAGCTAGACTAACACAGACATACACACACACACACACACACACACGCATACACGTGTGTGTGTTATATATAATATGTTAAAATGTGTTATAAATATACTTTTCCCCTGAATTCATGTCCAGCCAGCCCTTAAAGCTGTTTGCCTCAGTAAAGAACTGACTTAGAATTGATCTGATTTTTTCTGTCGGGTGTCGTGCTAGTGTTAACACAGCTCCACTGGGTCTGGCACATGAGTGTGGACAAGAAGGGTGAAGGCAGTTACTGAAAGGGAAAGCATAGAAGGGCTTTTAACCTCTCCAGTTTCTAGAACACATGAGATCGTATTAGACATGGTACAGAGTCATTTTTCCCTGAACAGTGGGGCAATTCAAAGACTTACAGTTTTGCATCACAAGTACCAAAGAAAATATTTACATTTTAATCCATTTCGTTTTTAAGCTTTTCAGTGGACATGTAGAATATGGCAATTTGGTTCCAACCTAAGTGAATGTAAAGACAAAAAAAGTGTTAAAGGTAAACATTTATTTCAGTAAATGTTTTTATTCCATCAGCAATTTAGACAAGAATACCCACAAGTGAGTGGAAAAGTAAACCAACTTTAAAGCTAAAATAGTAAGAAAACAGAATTGTGACAAAGGTGTTTTGCTCCATATATTAATCTCTGAGGAGCAACTTAATTCTAAAAACAAGAGTTTAGATACTCAAAATTCCCTTCCCTGTTGATAAGGAGTCTAACATTTTGAACATCATTTTCAATTGAAAATGAGAAAGAGATTTTTAAAGTGCTCTAAATGTTTTGTCTGAACAGAAATATGAATTTTTTTCTGTGTAAATATAAGATTATAATGAATTCTAGACATAAAATATCTGTAGCAATCTAATTAGAATTATGTAATATTCCTGTACATTATTTTCTTTTTTTGGTATAGGTATGAGAATGCTACTTTATTCCCTAAAGCAGCAGTTCAAATATATATATTACTGTATTTATTACAACTGGATTGTAAATCAAAAGCCACAGCAAGAAAAACCAAAATGTATTACTTACCTACCTAATATTAGAAAATGTATATCTTGTTCTCCAATATCATTCTAATTTTATTAGCTAAAAATTTAATAAGAACACATTAATAAAGTATTAAATACACTACCATTTTGAGTCACTTAATGAATACAAAATTCAAAGGCCAATAAAATAAATTGAAAGATCATCTTGAGGTCAAATATATTTCAAGAAATAACAGATAGGATTAGGGCTTAGAAGAATAAAATATTTCTGAATCCCATCACACCTCTGAGGCTGCTGGGAAACTCCTTGCTACTCCAATGTACACAACTATTTCAATAACTAGTCAGCCAACAAAATAAATAACAAAATAAACAAACAAATCTAATGTGGGTTACATAACGGTATGTGGAAATAGGCATAAACATTTTTTCAATAATGTCTCTGAAGTGGAGGTTAATTCCTTCTATTGAAGTTCTTACGAGGCTAGCTAATTCTAGGTTGTCAGGATAGAAAGAAATTTTTCATTCCAAAAATGTAAACTGAAAAGGATACACTGTGTTGTTCGGTGGAAGCTCTTTGTCTTGGAAAAATAAACTGAATTGTATTATTGAAAGTGTTAAGTTGACAGCCACATCAATAGAGGTTCAGAAAAGAAACTCTCATTAGACCATCCACCTGAGATTTTAGGTGGACTTTACTAGCAAAACATCCCCAAGGTGGCCATGTATTGCCTGTAGATTACAGGAACCTTTGAGCCCTAAGCCCACACTTGTAACCGCAGTACTTGGGAAGCTGAGACCAGAGGATCCGGGTTTGTGGCCAGCCTCAGCTTCTTAGTGAGGCCCTCCAAAACTTAGTGAGACCCTGTTTCATAATAAAAAAAAATAGGACTGGGAGTGTAACTAAGAGGTAGAATGCCCCTGGGTTCAATCCCCAGTACCGCAAAAAAAAAAAAAAAAAAAAAAAAAGAATTACCGCTACTCTGCTGTGTGTGAGTTATTGGGGATTGAGCCCAGGGGCATTCTACCTCTGAGCTACAACTACAGCCCCATCCCTATTTTATTTTTTATTTTGAAACATGGTCTTACTAAGTTGCTGAGGGCCTCACTAAATTGCTGAGGCTGACCTTGAACCTGTGATCCTCCTGTCTCAGCCTCCCAAGTACTGAGACTACAGACGTGCATCACCATGCCCAGCTGTTGTGTACACTTTTGAAAAGCTGCTAAATGGAGTGAGTAGGTGCGTCCTCCCTCCAAGGAGATCTGGTACTTGAAGACTTAGAGCCTTTCCTCACCACCAGTACGGCCAAAAGGCAAGAACAGGATTCACATACAATCCGATGGATTTTCTCAAGAGTTGAAGAATGGAAAAGCATCAAAACACAAGAAAATAAACAAAGAACATCAACGATAAAACCCCGCCATTTGATCCTTCACTTCCGCTACAGATCAGTTCCCTCTTCTGAACCCTCAGGATCTTCCTGATAAAGGGTTTCTTTGATATTGTAAGTGACCCCATAATTTTATAATTTTCCTTTGGGTCAAGAGTCACTTTTTTTTCTCAAATCTAAAGAGCCATAAATGCCAGATCCAACAATACACTTCACTTAGTCCTTTGTAATCATTTAACCTGCCACAACCATGCACATAGGTAAGTTAAGACACAGTTGAGCCAAGAGCTGAATTTGGCATGGAAGTGATCAACCACCACCCAGTTTCTGGTACATGTGAGATCATACAGCATTAAGGCACTATAGTGAGGTGGGGCACAAATTATCTCATTTAATTCTTACAGCAAACTTTTTTTTTCCTTTTTTGGTACTGAGGATTGAACCCAGGGGCATTCTACCTCTGACCTACACACCAACCCCTTTAAAAAAATTTTTTTTTAAACAAGTATAAGTTGCTGACATTCTCCCTAAGTTGCTGAGGCTGGTCTTGAACGTGTGATCCTTCTTTTTCAGCCTCCCAAGTACTGGGATTACAGGTGTGCAACAACCACATCTGGCTAAAATATTTTATCATATATATTTTTTGTAGTGCTGGGAATCAAAGTCAGGGCCTCATGCATGCTAGGCAAGCACTCTACCACTGCCCCTTTAAACAAAATTTTAAGGCAGGTTCTAGTCTGAGACTTTTACAAATGAAGAAATTAATACTTAGAAGGGAAGTTTTCCCTTCAAGTCCCACAGGTACCAAGTGGGAAAGCTGGATTACATCATCACCTCAGAGAGAAGCTAAAGAGTGCATAAACAGTGTGGCTGCATACATGGAGAAGGCTCCTCCAGAGTTCCCCCCCCCTGCTTCTATGAGAAGAAATGCTTCCCATTCCTGCTATAAATTTCTAGAAAAATGGATTTTCCCCTTTATCTCCAAGGTTACCTGGCTGATGGTTGACAACTCTTGATCCAAATTTTTCAAGTGAGTAGATAGAATCCATCAAATGTTCTGACTTGAAGAATTTAATGTCGATCCTTCATTTGTCCTGGGTAAGTGTATTAGTCGGCTTTCTATTGCTGTGACAAAATGCCTGAAAGAATCAACTTATAAGGAGGACATATTCATTTTGGCTCATGATTTCAGAGGTTTCCATCCAGCAAGGCAGCACGTCATGGCAGGGAGCACAGAGTGGAGCCAAGCTGCTCGCTGCATGGTAGCTGGGAAGCAGAGAGTAAGAGAGAGGAAAGAGCCAGGTTCCAACATCCCCTTTGAGGGCAAGCCCCTAATGGCCTCACTTCCTCCCACTAGGCCCCACCTCCTAAAAGTTCTATCATCTCCTACAGTGCCACAGATTGGGGACCACGTCTTTGTCACAGGAGCCTTTGGGGCACATTTCAGGTCCAAACGAAAGCCGTAAGCATCTGCTCTATAGGGAAGATTTTCAGGAAAAGGAGCTAGTAAGTCCTTTTGGATATATGTCCTTAACCACAAATCCATTTCAGCTTATATCAATCAGTCCTCAAGAAATTGCTTTTATGATCAAATCTGCCAATTCCCTAGTACTAATTTTTAGTTCTGAAAACAAAGTGAGGGACAAGTACACTTTGTTGTGCCCCCTCAAAATCTGACACCTTGCCACCTTCCATCCAACACTTTTCTTTTACGTAAGTTTGTAGAACTTACCACTTGCATTAATAGTGACCATGAGTAGAAAAATAGCCCACGAGAGAGCAATTCTCACATTTTTCAACTCTCTGGAGTTGACACCATTGGACCCACTAATAAATGATGAAAGTAACTATTTTACATAGGGAAAAAATAAAAGAAGGTAGAAATCATATATGAGAAACAGGTTTCAAAAACCTTGAAGTTGACAGAAATGACACTAAATATATTTTTTCCTCTGACAGCCTATGCATGTACTAAATGATTTTGGATCTACATCTTTTATTAATATGTAATATTAAACATATCAGAAAAATTAAGCTTATATCAGGATTGTTTAGGAGCTCATTAGGGAATGATCCAAGGAAGGAATTATAGTCACTGAAGGAACATTGAAACAATCTTTCAAGCAAATAGAAAAGGAAAAAAAGAAAGAAGTTTTCAACCCATTTTTATATATGGCTTATGATAAGGCATTGCTCCTACAATGTACAACAGCACTAAACTGCTCCTAAGTAGAGTATGTCTAACCAGTTCCTAGAAATAGAGAAGGCTATAGGTTTTCTGAGTCAGGCCAATTGACACTGGAAAATGGATCATTGGTGTTTGAACAATTGGAAGATCCACTGGTAGAGCCAAAGATCAGGACATTGTAGGGTAGCATAAAAAATCATTCCAATGATACCTTATCTGAATGCAGAAGGGAGTGGAGGGTTCTACCATTTACCACACCATTAGCCAAGTTTTTAATAGCATAAATTAATAAAAAGCAAGTTAAGTAATAAAACTGTACAATAATATGAGAGCAGAAGAAGTGGAGATATTAAAATACAACAATGAAAGAAATGCACCCATTTTCACAATTAATTTCAGGCATTATGCTGAGTGTAAAAACTAATAAAATGGCATGTTATATATTATTCCATTTGTATAACATTCTGTAAAGGAAAAAATTGTAGATGGATAATAGATGGGTGGTTACTGAAGGATAGGCATGGCAGGGGCAGGTGGGCATTGGGTTAGCACAGGATTCTCTTTGTGGTTGTGGAACAGTTCTGTGTCTTAACTGTGGTAATGCTTGAGTGAATCTATATGTGGGATAAAATGTTGTGGAACTAGACACACATACATCTACACACCCATACGGGAGTACATATAAAAGATGCTGAAATTTGAATGACTATAGTCTAGTCACCAATACTGTACCAATGTAAATTTTCTGGTTTTGCTATTCTGCTATAGTTGTGTAGGATGTTACCATTGAAAGAAGTTGGTTGAAGGGTCCATGAGCCTCTGCATTATGTTTGCAACTTTCTGTGAATCTACAGCTATTCAATGTAAAAAGTTAAAACATTTAAACATAAAGAAGATTGAGGCAATCAGTTATAAAAGGGCTAAAATAAGATGAAGAAATTTTAATAATTATGTAGCAAAGCTATTTAAGCATACAATTGTAACATGTAGATAGATTTTATTATATAATATTTAAACATCCATTTTCCAAACACATCATGAATAGATCTAAAAGTAAATAAAAGCTAGTAAAATTATTTATGGCAAGATTGATAGACAAAACTTTGCTGCCAATAATATATAAAGAGCTTTTATTGATAAAACAGGAAAAGACAACACTTCCAGAAAAAGTAGGTGATAATATAAAGATACAAATAATAAGAAACAAGAAATGACAAACATACAAAAATGTTGAACTTCTCTAATAATCAAATGTAGATTTTAAGGGTGAGAAAGCTTTCATATGAAATCAGCATTCTTTCACTGTATTCTTTTTTTTTTTTTTTGCGGTATCAGGGATTGAACCCAGGGGCGTTCTACTTCCGCGCTACATCCTGGCCCTATTGTTTATTCTTTTATTTTGAAACTGGGTCTCATGAAGTTGCGGAGGGCCTCACAAAGTAGACAGAGAGAGAGAGACAGGGAGAGAGAGAGAGAGAGAGCTGAGGCTGGCCGCGAACCCGGATCCTCCTGTCTCTGCCTCCCAAAGTACTGGGATTACAAGTGTGTGCCATCACGCCCGGCTCTTCCACTCTATTCTAATACAGTGGCCGATATTTACACAGACAAGATTTCTCTCATACACATGAAAATGAAGGGCGACTTGGTATGATTATTCTTAAAGACTAATTAGTAAAATATGTATCAAAATCTTCAAGAAAGATATCCAATCCTTTAATTCAATAATTGTCTATGTAGGAATTATTCTACCAGATAATAGGGATTTATGAAGCAAAGATTGATCAAACAGTATTTTAACAAATGAAAAAAATTTAAAGTAATTGGTTAAATAAATAGATATTTCTTTTCCACAAATCCAATAAAACTAATGTTATAGAAGTAGATTTATTAATATGAAAATAGGTGTATGATTTACTGCTAAAGAAATGAACAGGTAATAGGAAAATATTTTATTAATAAATCTAGATTGTTTTCTCCTTTATCTAAACTTATTGTTTAAATTTAGCAGTTATAATATTTAAATTATATTTTAAATGACAAGAATTTTAGAATTAATAGTTAATTTATCTTTTAAAATAATCATTTTATATTATTCTTTAAAATATTTATTCTAAATAAAAAGGAATTAAAAATTCATGTAAATTCAATATTGAGGTAAATTCATAAAATAGAAAGTCACTCATTACTAAATAACTACTGTCAAAAAGAAAAGTATGGATTTCATTATAGAAATAAAATATTTCAAAATAAATGAAAACTGAGTAGAAAATATAAGATAGAATTCATCTACAATTCTTCCTATTAAACAGGTATATTCACCCCAAATCTTTGCTGTATTCAGTGCATTAATACTCTGAATGTTTCTTCTATTTCTCATAAAAGATAAGTGCTGAATAAATTTCAAAAGAAAGACCAAATATCCTCCATAATGGCATAATAATGATGTTACAATATATTATTGCATTCTAATATAAAAATAGTAATTAAATCTTGAAAATAAATACTTCATGCTTTCTAGTACCATGAAATCTTGTTACACAATAGTTTTTCTTAATTGACCATTAAAAAGTTGGTCTCAAAGAAATTCCCAAAGACATTAAAGGCATTATTGTTCTGCATCATAAGTTTCATTTTTGTTTTTGTTTAAACAACAGACGAATGTATGCTCTGGAGACAACAATACAATCATGAGTAAGAAAATATGAGGGTTTTATAAAATAATGTTACAATAGGATATCATTAATTGATAAAATAGTTTCATGATTCTCATAGATATTTATAAATGGAAAACTTAATTAAAATATATCATCAATTAAAGGTAATAATCAGTGACTAGCTATTTGCTATATTTGGGAAGACAATAAAAATAATCTACATTTATCCTAATTTAAAGGGGCTGAAGCTTTTAGTCTAAAATGTCTGTAGCATTAATTGGTTAAATTGCAGACTTTTACAAAATGGATTAAAATAATGATACTTTAGTCATCAACTTTTCTTTGTCTTTTAATAGTGGAAAATCCATTTTTAATGCTTAGTGTTTTAGGTGTGATATTTGCAGGATGACAAGTATCCACATGGCCTTGGCTTACCCAGCCCTTTTCCCTCCTGCTTGTAATTTTCTAGAATGTACTGATGAAATGGGGGTGTCTCCTCTTATAGGTTTCTTATCCTGTGGATTTCCACAAATGAAGTCTAAGGATTAATGAAGGGTATAGGAATGTGAAAGTTTATTTTAAGTCAAGGAAAGATAGAAGACAAAAACAGCTTCTCCCCACATGGGGGAAGAAGAGGGGGGCCAAAAAAGAATAACCTCCGAAGCTCTTTGGAGGTAGGATTTTAAGCCTTATTAAGGTTCCTCATCTGCTCTTTTATGATTGGTCATAATTGGGTCTTGGGTGAACAATGCCTTTTGACCAATTTCAGTCCTTAATTTGAATTGTTATCCTGTGGGCTAGTGGGCCCTGATATCCTGGTGCCCACTGGTCTCTCACCAGCCCCCATCTCACAGAAGGTGATACAGTTGGCCATTTTTAATCCCTCCTCACTAAGAATGTAATATCCTTTAATAAGAGGAAAATGTCCAGAAGTATCCAGGCTCTGCCTTTGTTCCTTCTAGAACAGGATTTCTGCAATGCTTGAGCTCAGTGAACCAAGTGAAGTCCAAAGTCTATAAACCCAAAGGGAGGTGATTTCAGAGTCTCTCAGCTGAGATGCAACACAGGGCACCAGAAGAGGACTCCCTCTGCTCTGGGCAGCTTTCATTAGACTTGGGATCCTGCCTCGCAGTGGATCCTACTTCAGTTTGTCCTTGCTGCCTTCTTGTGAGTAATTAATCTGCTTACCTGGCTTGTGCAAGTGTTCTGCCTTACTGGATACATACAATTGCTTAGTTGGGCATGATGGCACATGCCTGTAATCCCAGTACTTGTGAGGCAGAGACAGGAGGATCACAGGTTTGAGGCTGGCCTGCAGTAACTTAGCAAGATTCTGTTTCAAAATTAAAATAAATAAATAAATAAAAAGGGCTGGGGGTGTAGCTTAGAGGTAGAACCCCTTCTCTGGGTTCAATCCCCAGTACCACAAAAAATAGAAATAAAAATACATAAACATCTTTACTGCTTGAAGAAATGTAATATCAAAGATTCAGAAATGTTAACAAGGCAGCAAGAGAAGGAAACCATAGATTTTCTAATGGTTATTATTATTTAGCATTAACATTTTCTGATAATAGACATGTAATTCTTTAAAAATGTGTCTCATACTTTTTCACATGATTCTTTTTTCTATGATTCCATTATCACAGTATTCAAGAAGTAGAAAACTAGAATTTAACGTAACGAATGCTCTGGAAATGTTTCTACAAAACCTGAAAAGAAATCCTCAATAGAATAAATATGACTCCTGTACCTATTATCTCACGGAAATATTCACATCTCAAAACAGTTGCTGTAAAAGAACCTACATCAGTATGAAAAGAAGATGTGCCCTCTTATCCTTGTGAATATTTGCAAAATAAGCTAATAATGAAATTGTATTAAATGGCTGTTTCAGAGAGCTGAATCTGATTCCTCACATTCTTTTGTGAGTAGGTTGTGTTAAGGTATTTCTTCCCTGTCATCCTACTCTATTTATAAGAGTCGACTCTATTTATAAGAGTAGAAAAAAACTGTCGCTACTGCTCAAGATGACCAAGGAAGTCTATTTGGGTCATATAAGAAGCACAACCCTGTAGTTCCAGAAGAAAAGTAGAGACAGGAAATGCCTCATGTAAGCAAGATCCATTGTTTTGCCCAAGGAAAGTACACTGACTTGGTGGTTGTGGGTTTTGTTTAAAGGTCCTTATATGCTGTCAACACATGGGCTGCTCAGAAAGTTCATTCTTCTAAGAAACCATTCAATTATCCATTTGGTCAACTTATTAGATGTTGAGCTTTGTGCTCAGTATTGAAACTGCAAATGTATAATTAAGATATGGACCCATCTTGCTAGATACTCACCAAGGTAGGAGAGGCAGACAACTAAACAAATTTTTGTAATATATGTTGATAAATTATAGAAAACAAGATTAAAATGTATAAAAGAGAAGCAATGAATTTTGATACTTACTTTTTTCCAGGGGGATTTTCAGCAAAATTTATTCAAAATAGCAAGGGAACTTTATTTTTCAGGATAAATGTGATTTTGCCTAGCAAGGATGTATGGAAATGACAATCCAAATAAAAAGAGCATGTGCAGAAGCAACATGGAACAATATAAGAACAGGGTGTCAGATCAACTTTAAGGTTCCAGACAATGTGTTCTCTGCCTCTTGGTTTTCATACCACCATGTAATCCCTCCTTTTAAGTGCAAGTAATAGCTATGACTTGCTTTTTACCAATAGGATTTGGTTAAAGTATTCTCCACTTAACTCTAACCCAATACATTTAACTGCCCTAGCTGACAATTACAAATGGGAAAGCAAGTCTAACTTGCACAGATAATAATTCTACAATATAGTTATGTAATTAAATAGAATCCTGGATAATTGTCTTTGTTGACCCTCACATTCTTCATCCCTTAAAGGAGATAGTAATGGTACCCAGATCATGGGAGCATTGTGAGGATTAAATGAGGTTATATGCAGGAAAGTTCTCAGGATTGCATCTGATATATTATGAAGTCTGAATTAATGCAAAGATGTTATGGAAATATGATGATCTTGTCCCAAATGCACTTCCTACTTCGTGTGCCTAAACATATATTTATGTTCCTCTCCATACCTCCACTCATCCTATACTCTCCTAAACTGCCCTTCTTCTTCTCTGGATGTCTTGTCCATCCAGACAGAACACCATCTCTCAATATTCTACAAATAATCTTCTCACCACCCATGGACTACCTATATCTCGGTCACTAGTGGTACCAACAAAACTGCATTCCTGACCCTCACAGACTTTGAGAACCTTTGCTCTAGATTAAGAGGTCAATGTTTAATGTTCAGTGAAGGTATTTCTGACATTTGTGAAGGGATGTGATGACCCAACTCATTTTATTTTTACAGGAGCATCTGGTACCTTACCAAAAAAAATGTTTATTGGACAAAAGACTGCCTTCCCTAAAATAAAAAAAAAAACCCTGCAAATCAAAAGATGCTATAAACAGAGTAAAAAGGCAACTCAGGCAATGGGAGAAAACAGCTACAAATCATATATCTGATAATAAATGAATATCTAGAATCTATAGAGGACACTAAAACTCAACAACAGTGACAAGAACACCAATAAAAACCCTATTCAAAACTGGGCAAAGGACTTGAAAAGATACTTCTCCAAAGAAGATATATAGATGACCAATGAACACCCAAAGTCATGCTCAACATCACTAATCATTAGAGAAATGCAAATCCAAACTATGAAAAACTACCTTAGTACTATTAAAAAAAACAGAAATAACAAGTGTTGGTGAGGATGTAAAGAAATAGGAACTCTTGCACACTGAGGGTAGGACTGTAAGATGGTACAGTTACTGTGGAAAAAGTTCAGTGTAAAATTACCATGTGATCCATCAATTCCTCTTCTGAATATATAACCAAAGAATTAAAAGCAGGGCCTCAAAGAGATATTCATATACCTATATTCACAGCAGCATTATTCACAATAATTAAAACATGGAAACAACCTAAATGTCTATCCCACGGACAGATGAATGGACAAGTAAAATTTGGTAGGTGGGTAGATAGATAGATACATACACATACACACACATATATACACATATATGTAAAATATATATACACTCATACATATGCAGTGGAATGTTATTCAGTATTAAAAAAGATGCTTCTTTTTTAACACATGCTCCAACATGGATGATATTTGAGGATATTATGGTAAGTGAAATAAGCCAGTCACAAAAAGAAAATTAATGGTTCCACTTACATGAAGTTCTTAGAGTAGTCAATATCATGGAGACAGAAAGTAGAATGATGGTTGTCAAGGGCTAGAGAGACAGAGGAATGGAGAATTATTGTATAATAGGTACAGAGTTTCAGTTTTATGAGGTGAAAGAGTTTGGGGACTGATGGAAGAGGAGGGGAGGGGAGGGGAGGGGAGGGGAGGAGATGGGAGGAGAGGGGAAAACACCGTCCCCACCCCCTTGCAGTTTGGGTCTTGATGTTATGGGATGTTTGCTTGGAAGGCTGTCTATCATGTAATATGTTGAAATATTAAGAGACCACCAGGTTGTCAGGAAATACAGATAGAGTGATTCTCAGTCAATTCTTAATTCTTCCAGTCATCCCAGCCCAAGTACCAGACAGATAAGTGAAGAAGTCACAGCAGTCATCTAGCCACCCTAGTGAACCAGCACGTCATTGCAATCTCTGGTAAGCCTCCCAGTGAGTCCAGTTAACAAACAGAATTGTCTGAGCAAGAAGAGTTAACTGTTAATGTACGCCATGAATTTTGGGGGTATGTTTTCATGCAGCAATAAATAGGCATATTTATGCACTGAAAAGAAATTGCTTTGTTACATATGCTGATATGTTTTCTACCTGCTACTGCAAGAAGAGGTTAAGGATAGAGAGCTGAATTTCTCTTGAATCATATTTTTCAGAATAACATTTTTATGAATATACATATGAAGAACTTACCTGCCTTTTTGCCTTTCAAATAGTTTCATTTCTCCTTTGATGAGCAATTTTATCATGGGCAGAAACAGTCACAAAAATGATTTCAAAAATTGCATACTCTCATTTCTGAAAGGATAAAAATGTGGAGTCATTCACATCATAGATGCAGACCTCTGCCAAAATTGATTTTCTACTTAAAATTGATTCAAACTTTCATTTTTTTACTAAAAAACATACCTTTCATGGAATGTGATTTCTCTTAGTTTCCATGCCTGCAGTAGTAGTTGGCTTACTTATCAGGGTCATTTATATCATTTGATTACTGAATAAAAAATTTCAATGAGTATATGTGAATAATAATATGTCAGACACGACAGTGGGTCCTGGGAATGGGAGAATAAACTTAGTTGTAGTTGACTTGATCCCTAGCCATTGAAGATACCATCACCAGATGTTTTCAAAATTCATCACTTCATAGACCTCTTCTTTTCTAAATCCTTTTCTTTATGGTATCCCTAGACTAAAAAAAAAAAAAATAACATTCCATTCAATAAGTGAAATTCAAAGATTTTAATGAGTATTTTTGTTCTAACAACATCAATTATATGAAAATAATGCACATAAATTTAAAGAAAAATACTATGTTATTTCATTCCTGACTAACCATTAGAAAGAAGATGCATGCAACCATTGGCACAGCACAAGTTCTCAAACATTTGAATCAAACTGAATACCACCACCCTCATCTCCTGTTATACACTGATTTATACATGGTGGCTTCTTTTTATTACAAGAACCACTGAAAACTTTTAGCTCTGTAAGGATATGCTAAATACAAAGGGAATGTAGTACCATGGAATATAGAGAGGTTGCTCTATCAAGGACATCTAGTCCATGTAGTTTCAACAAGTGCATCAAGTATCATTCTGTTCCTTTCTAGGTTTTAAAATATCCTGTGGTCCACCTGTGAGTTCACTAGTGTGTGCCAGAGCCTCTGTGTGTGCAGTTTGGGAATCAAGGGGAAAGCAAGGAGTGCTGGATCCTATAACCTGGTTGAAAAGGAGGAGGTGGATGATGACATAGATTTTCCCGGAGAATCAGCACAGGTCAGCTACCAAATTGAAGTCTCATGTAAATTATCTTCATCAAAATAACAGTACGGGGGCAGGGCGTGGTGGCACACGCTTGTAATCCCAGTACTTTGGGAGGCAGAGACCGGAGGATCAGGGTTCGCGGCCAGCCTCAGCTCTCTCTCTCTCTCTCTCTCTCTCTCTCTCTTGCTCTTTCTCTCCCTGTCTCTCTCTCTCTCTCTCTCTCTCTCTCTCTCTCTCTCTCTCTCTCCTTAGTGAGGAGATTGTAGCGATGGAAGTATCAACTGACCAAATACTTGTAAACAGAAAAGTAAATGTAGAACTTCTATAATTCACTTACTATATAATATAATACATAGATTATAAAATATACCATTCCTGCTTGGAACAAATTAGTCTTTGTTATCCAAAAGATAGCTTGAATTTACTTTACAGAATAAAATATAAGGATTTTAAGCCGGGCGTGGTGGCACACGCTTGTAATCCCAGTACTTTGGGAGGCGGAGACCGGAGGATCCGGGTTCGCGGCCAGCCTCAGCGCTCTCTCTCTCTCTTGCTCTCTCTCTCTCTTGCTCTTTCTCTCCCCCTCTCTCTCTCTCTCTCTCTCTCTCTCTCTCTATCTCCTTAGCGAGGCCCTCCGCAACTTCATGAGACCCGGTTTCAAAATAAAGTATAAAAAATAGGGCCGGGGGCATAGCGCGGTACCGCAAAAAAAAATATATATATATATATAAGGATTTTGCTATTATAACAAAAATAGATGTATGAAAATTTCATGATAAGGTCCTTAAGGTAACTTAATACTGCATCATTCAATAAAAAGAGAAAGAACTTGTCAAAGAGGAAATTACTTTGTTGAATATCAACTTAAATTAGTTTATACTTCAAGAGTACTTATTATATGCTAGGCTTTTAACATGTATTTATAACCAACAACAACAACAAAATAATGTTATTTGTTAGTCAATTGAATTGTCTGCAATAGAAATCTCACACTGCCAAACCATGTAGCTTGTAGACATCTCTCTATATAAATGTATATATAGTATAGACACATGCATATATATAGAGAGATGATATATATATGCGTACCTAGTATACATATTTGCATTTCAGAATACTAGTAACACATTTCTTTATGAAGCAGAGAAAGAGAAATTTTAGGAAATTTATTTCTATTCATATTCTCATTCAATTGTTTTTATTAGTTTATATTTGTGTATGAGATATCATGAAATTAAAGGACCTATAGACAAAAAAATGTGAATATTAGTAAAATTTACTCAAATTTAATAAAAAAAGAAATGTTCACATAGTAATATAAAGTAAGTTTCCTTAACTATGTAGAGGAAAATCTTGCTTAATATTGATTTAATCCATGAAGACAATTTAAAAAAACAAACGATTTGCCTAAAAATATCAGGTAGTGATATTATCAGGAAATAGGTTTATTAATAGGCAGTAGGTAGTGATGGGAAATGAAAATGAAGTTTCATTCATGCTCATTTTTTTCCATTTTAAATCTTACCTTATCTTTGTTACTTTGGATATGATAACAGAAACAATGATAATTGAAAATGTGTACATTTCTTGATTATAATTTGTTAATAATTTGATTCCTAATGATAATAATTTTGAGCCTTTCAAACACTAGTTTTACAGAAAATCCTTTTTTAAAGAAAAAACATTCCTGAATTATAAATAATTGAGCCCTATTATTGTCTGTGCGTGGGCCAGGGAGTAGGAGAAAGTCGAGTCGTTAGCCTTAATTATCTGGATAATTTATTTCTGTCAACCCAGCCTCGGTGCCCTTTCCTTTCCAAACTGAAAAGTTATATTAGAAATTATAGTCCGTCTTAAAGGAACTATAACATTAGAGATGACATTTCAGCACATTTGTGGATAAGTTATTTTCACTGTGTCACCTTTCCCTGTGATAGTCACACAGTGTTCCCATTCTAGGATAGAGATTGAGAGAGTGGATGACAGGAGGGTCAGGGGACTCCTCTCTCATGTGGAGGCTCCTTCCACTGCCATCTGCAATCAGATTGTTAGCATGTCAGCTCAATCTGTCAGAATCCCCCGAGTGCCGCTCAGCCAGCGAACAGAAAACACCCTGTGCATTGGCTGTGCGTGTCCCTTAACAACACTCAGTCACTCAGTCATGCAGCCTAAATGGGGCAGCAGACAGCACCTTCACACCAGTGTACGATAACTGAGCTTCCCATCGATGAGTCTTGACCTTATAAGAAGGCACCGCAAAGGGCCAGGGCGGAGAGCCCAGAAAGCCTTGATTGCCACTAACCTTCTCTTGTCTGTTAAAAATGGCAGCTTCTTTTATCCCAGTCACACAGAAACAAATGTAATAAAACAATTTTTACCCAGAAAACCAATAAGGCATTTCTTTTATG
The DNA here is from genome assembly GCA_004027185.1 of Glis glis. NCBI lineage: Eukaryota > Metazoa > Chordata > Mammalia > Rodentia > Gliridae > Glis > Glis glis. Next base: position 23,139 of record PVJS01028890.1, read on the forward strand.
CAGTGATGAAATACAGCCACTAGATGACACCAAGAGATAGTTTCTATATGTCCGATTAATATCCTGTACTCAGTGGCCTGTTCAGAGGTGACATTCTTGCTAAGATTTTCAATGAGGACACAGAGGTAAGCCCATTAAGAGATCCAAATTTGTAAAGTCATCTTGCTTCTATCTTATCAGTTACCATCTAATCAGGGAGATGAAACAAAACTAAACAGAAAATAAAAAGTAAAAAAAAAATGACATGAGATCATTTGGACACCAACCTTTAGGGTGACCACTTTTGTTTCTTGCAGTACCATTATACGGTCTTCCGGGAGAGCTGTTACTGTAATCCTAAGAGATTCTTCCGTTACTTCTATCATAAAACTTTCTCAGGGACTTGAAATTTAATTGTAGTATTCTATCCACACTACGTTTTATAAACCAAATTTTAGCCAAAATTCATAATGCTAATTTCTTACATGATGGTAAGTGATTGGCCTGTTCTTGTATCCATGACAAAAAGAGAAAAGAAACTGTCAACACTAAGGTTTAACTCTCAGAAAATTATCTGTATCATTAAAAATTAACTCACGTTTCATCTCAGATTTCGTCTACTGGTAGATCATTGCAAATTAATGTAATTTGCATTTGGGGTAAAAAACTTTAAAACAGTACATTCCCTATACAATAGAATAATGTTTCAATAGCAAAGCATCTGTATAAAAAGAGTTGTGAATAGATGTCAAAATTCACTGCCTGACCAGTAAAACTTTTCAGAAAGGTAAAGGCATAAAGAAACAGTTATTATTAAGTATATAATTCTGACAAGTGTTGTTTGAAATTTCTTGGAAAGTTTCTATTTGTAGCTTTAAAAATGTAAACAATGTTATTTTAGCGATCATTTCCAAATGAAAAATTAAGTTGACCTTTCTCAAAAAATTCAGTTATTATTAGGAAAAGGGTGCATATTGCTTAAATAATGGTAAAAATCAGTGTTCTTGGTCTAAAAAACAACATTTGAGACATATGATCTCCTCTAAGAAGTGAATCTCTGAGGATTAACAAAACACAATGTCATGCTCATAGGCTGAATATTAATCTAGTAAAACATATGCACATTCATTAACATAAAATTCTAAAATGAAAAGATAAAGGTATACATTTGCTCCGGAAATACTAATGTTTTGAAACCAACATATTCTATTTGGTTATTCAGTACATTCTTTCTATTTCCTTTACAAATTTTGGACCATTATCTGATTTTCATGATTTTTTTTGTTTGTTTTTTGTTTATTGGCGATACTGGGATTGAACCCAGGGGCATTCTACCTCCGGACTGTACCCCCAGCTCTATTTTTTATTCTTTATTTTGAAACAGGGTCTCACTAAGTTACAGAGGCCTCACTAAGTAGCTGAGACTGGCGGTGAACCCGGACCCTCCGGTCTCAGCCTCCCAAGTACTGGGATTAAAAGCGTGCGCCACAACACCCGACTGATTTTCATGATTTTTATAAAATATTCTGAAACTATTATAAGGTTTTCTAATTTAAATAGCAAGTGTATTTTGAAGTCAATATATCGAGAAGCATATTTCACTTTGAGTATCTTCATTAAAAAGTATTGACTAATTTGCATAAAAATATTGGTACCTACTGTTTTCTCAATTGTTTCTTGTTTTCTTATGTGGAAAACCTTAAGATGGGCCTACTAAAAATCTTGGCTTCTTTCCTATAGAAAGAATGATAACTTTATTATAAATGTTCTGTGCATGATTTTTATTAGCATTCTCAAAGTCTATAAGAACACAGAAAATGAGTCACTCAAAAATATTTTACATTAAGAAAACAAATATGGTCTTAAGAAATTAGCCATTTTGTTTTATTGGACTATGTGGGTGGGAAGATCTTCCAGCTTTACATCAACCACTTATTCTCCCTAAGATTCTAATAACTTACTGTCTTCTCTGTTAAATTCATCATGTTGACTTTCCACTTTTGAGAAAAATATGAATTTGCAGTACACACACACACACACCACACACACACACACACACACACACACA
>PVJS01028891.1:0-25187 GCA_004027185.1 Glis glis
GTCTCACGAAGTTGCGGAGGGCCTCACTAAGGAGAGAGAGAGAGAGACACGGAGAGAGAGAGACACAGAGAGAGAGAGAGAGAGAGAGAGAGAGAGAGAACGCGCTGAGGCTGGCCGCGAACCCGGATCCTCCGGTCTCCGCCTCCCAAAGTACTGGGATTACAAGTGTGCGCCACCACGCCCGGCTTATATCACTGTTTCAAGGATTAAATTAAGTAACATGTAAGCAAGCCATTTATTATTTGTCTACCACAAGGACATACAGAGTAAATCATTCTCTAAGTCTATGAATATTTGTTGAGTGCTTACTATATGTCAGGCACTATTCCAGTACTGAGGATATTAGATGGTAGGTATTGTTGTTATATCTTGTTCTCCCTCTTTGCTTACTAAATTTCAATTACTAACCATCAAATATTTATATGCTCACTTATTGGACATCTTTTCAACTTTTTCAAATTAATATATCTACTGTAGTCTATCTCATAATTATATGCAAAGGTCTATGTATTTACCTCCAGCCATTCCTCAACCTACCACAGACAGAAAGATAAAGTCTTATCTTTCTACCATTTTACCTCCCGTCTGCTAAATCTTATTTAACTCCCTAGCATTTGAAACTTTTTCCTTCACTTAGGTGATTGCATTTTCTCCTAGTTTCCTCCCACTTCTAACATCTTTCTATGCTTTTTTCTTCTTGAATGAATGATGTTCCTCTCCCTCAGTTATGATCACAGTACTTACCTGATGACTCCCAATCTGCATCTTTAGATCAGACTTTTTTGCTGTTAGAAATCCTATTTTTGGCTGCCACTGGACATTTCCACTTGAATGATCTCACAGTTATTTTACATCAGTGCACATCTGAATCATCAAGGATCTTGTTAAAATGAATAGTGTAATTCTGTAAATTTGGAATGGGTCTTGAGATTCTGCATCTTTAACAGTACTGCAGACTGTGGCACCCATGTTTAGTATAAAGCCTTTAACCCTAGCTTGTCTAAAAACTGAATTAATCCTCTTTGGTAAAAGTATACCATCTTCGCTGTTTCCACAAATGGCAATGCTGTCAGGCAAAAGCATAAATATGAAACACAAGAACCCTGATTAGTCTCTTACCTTCTATGCCCAGTTAGTCGTCTCATTCCGTCTCTTCTTCCTCTAATAACTTTCTTCATTTACTCCCTTCCTCTTCTCTTTCAGTTAAGCCCTGAACATCTTTATCCAGAAGGATTAGCTACTTGTTATCTGGTCTACCTGTCTCTGTCCCTTTTCTTACTCTGTTGCCTCTTCCACACCTGTACTGTCCAATTAGGGTAGGCAGTAGCCAAACATGACTGTTTAAATTAATTAAAATTAATTTAGAATTTATTTCCTGAGTCACAGTAGCCACATTTCAAATGCTTGGTAATCACTATATCAAACAAATGAGATATAGAATACTTTCATTAGGGGAGAAAGTTCTATTGAACAACACTGCTCTAGACTGTAAAGTTGATATATAAGTAAAGTAAATGATAGTAAAGTCGATTAATAAGCAAAATCTCTGTCTGAAACCTCATTTGATAATATCGTGAATGAATTTTCTCAAAATGAAGAATCAATGAGTGAATAATATGTATTACCAAAGACTGAAAGGAAATATATTTTTATCTCATTACTTGTTCAGTAAGGACTTCATCATAACATTTTTTTCAACAGAAACTAAACCATTCAGTTTTCCTAAAAGATCATTTGGCATTATTTTATTTTGTAATGTTTCTATACCAAAATTTACTTGATAAAATTTCTAAGTGGGCAAATACCAAAAGGCAGGTGTATACAAAGATGAGAAGAAAAAAAAATAATGATGTACTAGACACAGTGGCCCACACCTGTAATCCCAGTCAGTACTTGGCAGGCTAAGACAGGAGGATCTCAAGTTCACAGCCAGCCTCAGCAACCTAGTGAGACCCTGTTTCAAAATAAAAAGGGGATGGGGGTGTAGCTCAGAGGTACAATGCTACTGGATTCCATCGCTAATACCAAAAATAAATAAATAAATAACGATGTAAGCCAAGACTCACTGGTGTATGCCTATACTCTCAGCACTTGGGAGACTGTGGCAGTATTGCAGGTTTGAGTCCATTGTACAGTAAATTAGCAAGACCCTGTTTCAAAATAAAAAGGACTCAGCTGGGCATGGTGGCACATGCCTGTGATCCCAGTACTTGGGAGGCTAAGACAGAAGGATCACAGGTTTGAAGCCAGCCTCAGCAACTTAGCAAGGCCCTCAGCAACTCAGGGAAACCCTGTTTCAAAATAAAAAATAAAATAGGGATAGGGTATAGCTCAGAGGTAGAATGCCCCTGGGTTCAGTCCCCAGTACCACAAAAAAAAAAGGACTGGGACTGAGCATTGTGGCACACACCTATAATCCCAGTACTTAGGAGGCTGAAACAGGAAGATCACTGGTTAGATGCAAGCCTCAACAATGTATCAAGACCCTATTTCAAAATTAAAAATAAAAGGATGGGGACATGGTTCGGAGGTAGAATGCCCTTGGATTCAATTCCCAGTGCTGAAAGAAGAAAAAAAAAGGGGGATAGTCATCTTATCTCCAACAGTATAAGCCATTAAAGATTTCAAGAGTACTATACTAGCCGGGTATGGTGGTGCACGCTTGTAATCCCAATATTTGGGAGGCGGAGACCAGAGGATCCAGGTCTACTTAGTGAGGCCCTCCGCAACTTCGTGAGACCTGGTTTCAAAATGAAGTATAAAAAATAGGGGCCGGGCATGGTGGTGGCGCATGCTTGTAATCCCAGTACTTTGAGAGGCGGAGACCGGAGGATCCGGGTTCGCGGCCAGCCTCAGCTCTCTCTGTCTCCATCCATGTCTGTCTGTCTCTCTCTCTCTCTCTCTCTCTCTCTCTCTACTTAATGAGGCCCTCCGCAACTTTATGAGACCCGGTTTCAAAATAAAGTATAAAAAAAAATAGGGTCGGGGGTGTAGCATGGAGGTAGAACGCCCCTGGGTTCAATCCCTGGTACCGCAAAAAAAAAAAAAAAAAAGAGTACTATACTTTAACAATATAAGTGCAAGAAGAAAAACCATAGTGACAATAGGTTAGAACCTGTCAGAAATGTGTGCATATATGTTAACATCAAATAGATATTGTGATGTGAGACTCCAATGCAACAATAAAAGCATGTTAAAAAAAAAATAAAATCATGCCTGGTGTGGTGGCACACGCTTGTAATCCCAGTACTTTGGGAGGCGGAGACCGGAGGATCCAGGTTCGCGGCCAGCCTCAGCTTGCTCTCTCTCTCTCTCTCTCTCTCTCTGTCTCTCTCTCTCTATCTCTCTCTGTCTACTTAGTGAGGCCCTCCGCAACTTCGTGAGACCCGGTTTCAAAATAAAATATAAAAAAATAGGGCCGGGGGGTGTAGCGCGGAGGTAGAACGCCCCTGGGTTTAACCCCCGGTACCGCAAAAAAAAAAAAATCATAATTACTACAATAAAGCCAGCTGGAGAGAGAAGGCTTAAACTTATTCAAAATAAAAAAAAATGTGTTTGAAATTTAGAATCAGCATTTACAAAGTGGCTTTGTTCCAACTTCATATATGACAGTTAGTGACCAGTTAGTTACGTTCAAACCACATTGCTCACTGTAGTAACATTTGTCTTTAAAATCAGAAAAACGCCGGGCGTGGTGGCGCACGCTTGTAATCGCAGTACTTGGGAGGCTGAGACAGGAAGATTGCAGGTTCCCGGCCAGGCTCATCTACTTAGGCCCTTCACAACGTAGTGAGACCTTGTTTCAAAATAAAGAATAAAAAATAGGACTGTGGGTGTAGCTTGGAGATAGAATGCCTCTGGGTTCAATTCCCAGTACCACAGAAAAAAAAAATATAAAACCAGAAAAATAAAGAATAAATATTTTCTTTTACTGTGTTTAAATTCATATTAAAAATTCCAATAGATTTGCTTTTTACTTTCCCTTTATTGTTTTGTAAAATTATTCATAAAATCATTTAAAAATATTAAAAAAACAAGGCCCACTAAAACCAGATGGTAAATCATCATGACCATTTTTCCTTATATTCTGAAAGTTAACATATTTAAGCTCTCCTCTTCCAGTATCTTTTAAAAGAAAAAAATACATCTTGAAAGCATGCCATAGCCACATCATTTGTTTTCCTGGACTTTATTTTCTACTTGCATATTTAACAGCTCATATAACTGTAGAACACATGAAATTTGATTGTAATGTGTGATCATTAAGCCAGAGGATTACAATGAATAACAAAATTACATATTCATATACAGTCATTTTGTGAAATGTTTAAAAATTCGTTCTCTAGATTGTGTTTATACTTTACAAATGTAAAGTGTCATGAGAATTTTCCTCATTCATAACTACCATGTTTACATTGAAAAATTACATACATTGCTACATTCAAAGCTAAAAGGTAGACACAGCATTGGGCCTGAGGAACTGTCACTTCTTTCCTGACTGGCTAGAGATCCAACAATATCGTTACCTTTCTCAGCATACAATTTTACCATACTTTTTCAATTTGCTTTCTCGAGCAAAACATTTGAGGCTATTTTGACTATTAGAAATGTCAAATTTTAGGAATAAGTTGTTTGAAGTGCTAAAAATCCTTTTGGACCCATTAGGTTATGTTGAAGAAAGGGCATCTTATATTCAAGTGAATTTTTAAATTTTCAATTTTCTAGCTCCATTTTTTTCTTTTTTTATCATTCTAACATAATCAAACCTCCTTTCTCTGAACTCAGAGTACTTCTTATCTTTTGTTAAATTAATGGCATTTGGGCCAGGGGTGTAACTCAGTGGTAGAGTACTTACTTAGCATGCCTGAGGCCCTGCTGCATTTGATCTGCAGCACCCAAAAAATATTAACAGCACTTTTTTACCCTTGGTGCTGGGAATTGAACCCAGGGCCTCCTGTATTCTTTTAATTTTTTTTTATTTTTTATTTTTTTGCAGTACTGGGGATGGAACCCAGGGGCATTCTACCTCCGAGCTACACCCCCAGCCCTATTTTTTATTCTTTATTTTGAAACAGGGTCTCACTAAGCCCTATTTTTTATTCTTTATTTTGAAACAGGGTCTCACTAAGTTGTGGAGGGCCTCACTAAGTAGCTGAGGCTGGCGGCGAACCCATCCGGTCTCAGCTTCCCAAGTACTGGGATTACAAGCATGCGCCACCACGCCCAGCTCCAGGGCCTCCTGTATTCTAAACACATACTGCACCACTGAGCTATATCCCAGCCCACCTTTGATCTTTTTATTCTTACACATCTATTTAAGCAAATCATAGGTTCCTTCCCTACTCCCATTCCTTGTAATTTCTTTTTGTGTGTTTGGGGGGGGGGTGGAGAGTACTGGGGATCAAACTCAGGGACATTCTACTTCTGAGCTACACCCCCAGTCCTTTTTTTGTTTTGTTTTTGTTTTGTTTTGAAGCAGGGTCTCACTAGGTTGCTGAGAGTATTGCTATGTTGCTGAGGCTGTCCTGGAACCCGTGATCCTCCTGTCTCAGCCTCCCAAGTACTGGGATTATAGCGTGCACCACTACAGCAGGCTTCCTTGTAGTTTCTTGGAGCTAAAGAATTCAATCTCCTTGTAATCCCATATAGCCTATCCAATGCCATGTGTATATAAGTCATCAAATATTTTTAAAAGATTCTTTTATTGCCTGTAAAGTGTGATTTGCCTACTTACTATACAGTGTTTAACAGATATTCCTTTCATTCAAAGCTAGGATACTATAGAGCTATGCTTAGCAGAGAAAGGAGGAAAGAACTGATGAAAATAGTCATTAGTGACTCATCTTAGTATTTCTTTTAAATTTGTTCACTCATTCCAGCTTATTAGAAGTCTACTGAATGAATAAGAATTATTAAAAACTCTGTTTTGGAAACAAGAAAGATTTAATAGTCCTTTTCTCAGAGAGGTTTCTTATATAGTAGGAAAGGTGGTTTGACACAGTTTAAGTGTGTTAGACAATGTTTTACACAAGTGTGCATATAGCATTTGCCAAAGGGACAGTCTAAATATGATAGAATAGCCAGGTGTGGTGGCACACACCTGTAATCCCAGTACTTGGGAGGCTGAGACAGGAGGATTACAGGTTCGAGGCCAGCTCATGGTAACTTAGCAATACCCTGTTTAAAATAAAACAGGGCTGGGGGTGTATCTCAGGGAGAATGCTCCTGGGTTCAATCCTCATTACCACAAAAAATAAAATGAAATAAAATTTTAATCTATCTGGAATGTATTGAAATATTAGATACGATATAGGCATCTATTTTTTCTGGGTTTCTTTTTTCCCCAGATAATTTAGCCCTTTTCTCAAAAGTATTGAATAATACACATATGCACACACACTAGACATACATATTCTCTCTCCCTCCTCCTCCCCCCTGTCAATCTCTCCTGAATTTCCCACTCTGTTTTAACTGTACTGGTATCACTATTACATAGTACATTAATAAACAAAACAAGCCAGGCGTGGTGTAACACGCTTGTAATCCCAGTACTTGGGAGGATGAGACAGGAGGATCCAGGTTCACGGCCAGCCTCAGCTGCTTAGTGAGGCCCTCTGCAATTTAGTGAGACCCTGTTTCAAAATAAAGAATAAAAAATAAGGCTGGGGGTGTAGCCCAGAGGTAGAATGCCCTGGGTTCAATAAAATTAAAAAATAAACGAAACAAATTCTCCCCTCATATTTTACATGTTTAAACTGTCCTGGTTCCATTTCCTCTGGTGGTGCTAGGGATTAAACCCAGAGCCTCACACATGCGAGGCAAGCACTCTCTACCATTCACCTATATCCCCTGCCCTTTTTCTTATTCTTTTTTTTTTTTTTTCAGTACTGGGGATTGAACCCAGGGGCATTCTACTTCTGAGCTACACCCCCAGCCCTGTTTTTTATTCTTTATTTTGAAACAGGGTCTCACCAAGTTGCGGGGGGATTCACTAAGTAGCTAAGGCTGCCCACAAACCTGCAATCCTCCTGTCTTAGCCTCCCAAGTACTGGGATTACAAGCATGTGCCACCACGCCCAGCTTTTATTTTTCTATTTTGAGACAGTCTCGCTAAGTTGCCTAGGCTGGCCTCAAACTTGTGATCCTCCTGCCTCAGCCTCCTAAGTAACTGGGGTTACAGGTATGCACCACCACACCTATCTCATACACTTTTACAGCTGAGCTACACTATGATTTTGCCAAGCCCTAAAACTCCTATTAGAATTTGTGGTTTTGATTAATTTGAAACATTTAATATCTTAAAATATTTAGTCTTCCTATTGAAGTTACGGTGTGTCTCCATTTATTATCTGTTTAAATTTCTTTAATTTTTATATAGGACGTTAGTCATTTGTTACGTTTATTGCCACTTTTTGTATTAATCTTTGTAGTTAGTTTGGATTTGATTGTGAACGATTTGGATTTTTTTTCTTTTTAGCTTTCGTCAGAAGTGATAAACCCAAACTATTCAGAGGACTACAAATTAAGGTAAGGTGATTATAATAGAATCTCTTTTTTCCAGTATTAAGAGTATTTCTTTTTGAATTAAATACTTGGGTAAGTAATTAATTTTCAGATTAATAGACTTTTTTAGAGCAGTTGTAGGTTTACAGAAAAACTGAGCAGAAAGTAGAGTGTTTTCATACATTCTTTGGCCCCAACCCTCACCTTCAGTTTCCCCTGTTATAATAGTTTGCATTGATATGGTACATTTGTTATAATTATTAAACCAATATTGATATATTATTAAGTAAATTCTGTAATTTGTATTAAGGTTCAGTCTTTGTGTTGTGTAATTCCAAGAGTTTTGCCAATACATAGTATCTTGAATCTGCCATTACAGTATCATGTAAAATGCTTTCTCTGCCCTAAAAACCCATATGCTCCACATGTTCATCTGTCGCTTTGTCTCCCAGCCACTAGCAACCATTAACTTTTTACTGTCTTTGAGGTTTTGCCATTTTCACAGTGTCATACAGTTGGTACCATACTTTTCAGATTGCTTTCTTTCATTTAGTAATGTGCTTTTAAAGTTCTTCAGTGTCTTTTCCGTGCCTCAGTAACCCCTTTTTATTGCTAAACAATAATCAATTGTACCACAGTTTTTCCATTCACCTGTGGAAAGACATCTCAGTTGCTTGCAAGTTTTGGCAGTTATCAATAGTAAAACTACTATCAACATTCATACATAATTTCTGAGGAAACATAAGTTTTTAACTCATTTGTTATGTAGTTAAGTTGTTTAGCTTTGTAAGAACTTGTAAAACTGTCTTCCGGTGTGGCTGCATCGGTTGCATTTGCACTAGCAGCAAGTATTCCTATCGCGCCACGTTCTCACCAGCATCAGATATTATAACCATTTTGGGTTTTAGCCATTCTAGTAAATATATAGTGATATTTCACTGTTGTTTTAATTTGCCTGTTAGCCATTTGTATATCCTACATGGAACATTGTCCTTTGCCATCTTTTTTATCAGTTTGGGTTTTGTTGTTTTTTGGTGTTGAGTTGTAGGAGTTCTGTGTATATTCTGGAATTTAACCTCTTACCAGATATATGATGTTTAAATATTTTCTGCTATATATAGGTTGTCTTTGCAACTTTATTGTTCATGCTTGATGTAATCATGTTTGTATGCTTTTGCTTTTTTTCTCCCACTTCTTTTTTTTTTTTTTTTTTGCGGTACTGGGGATTGAACGCAGGGGCATTCTACCTCCGAGCTACACCCCCGGCTCTATTTTTTATACTTTATTTTGAAACCGGGTCTCGCAAAGTTGCGGAGGGCCTCACTAAGTAGCTGAGGCTGGCTGCGAACCCGGATCCTCCAGTCTCCGCCTCCCAAGTACTGGGATTACAAGCTTGTGTGCCACCACACCCGGCCTCTCCCACTTTTTAATTGGGCTTGTTTGCTTTGGGGGATTTTTTTTTTTTTTTGCACTGAGCTTTAAGATTTCTTTGTATACTTTATCTATGAGTCCTTTATCAGCTGTATGTTTTGCAAACATTTTCTTTCACTCTGTGGCTTGTCTTTTCATTCTCTTAGCAGTGTCTTGGACATGCAGAAGTTTTTCTTTTGGCACTTGCCCAGCATACATAGAGCTCTGGGTTCTATCTCTAACACCATGCCAAAAAAAAAAGTTTTTCCTTTTAATGAAGTCTTAACTTTCAATTTTTTCCCCCTTTCATGAATCATGCTTTTGGTTTTGTATCTAAAGCTCATTGCAGAACGTAAGGTCACCCAGATTTCTTCCTGTGTGTCTTCTAGAAATTTTATGATGTAATGGTTTATGTTGGGGTCTATGATCCAGTTGAGTTAGTTTTTTTGAAAGGTATAATGTCTGTGTTTAGATTCAGTTTTTTGCATGTGGCTATCTAGTTCTTTTAATACCGCTTGTTGAAGAAACTGTCCTTTTCTCATTACATTACATACCATTACCTTTGCTCATTTGTCAAAGATCAGTTGATTGTATTCAGGACATTGTATTTGTAGGCTTCCATATTGTTCTATTAATCTGTCTGTTCTTTGGCTATTACCACATTCTCTTGGTTACTGTGTCTTTATAAGTCTTAGAGTAGAATAGTGTTAGTCCTTCAACTTTGTTCTTTAATATTGTGGTGGCTATTCTGGATCTTTTGTCTCTGTATAAACATTAGAATCAATTTGTCAATACATACAAAATAACTTGATGAGATTTTGATTGGGGTTACATTGAAGCTGTAAATCAAGTCCGGGAAAACTGATGTCTCAACCATATTTAGTCTTCTTAAGCATGAATATGAAATATCTTTCATTAGTTTTGTCATTTTTCTTATATAGTTCATATGCATATTTTGTTAGATTTATACCTAAGGATTTCTCTTTTTGGTGCTATGCTAGTCAGCTTTCTGTTACTGTAACAAATACCTTTGATAAATCAACTTATAAAGAGAAAGGTTGTGCCAGACATGGTGGCACACACCTGTAATCCCAGTACATGGGAGACTGAGTCAGGAGGATCACAGGTTCAAGACCAGCCTCAGCAACTTGACTGACAGCAACCCAGTGAGACCCTGTTTCAAATTCTTTAAAAAAAAAATTTTTTTTTTAAGGGTTAGGAGTGTAGCTCGCAGGTAGAATGTTCCTGGTCTCAATCCCCAGTACCACCAAAAAAAAAAAAAAAAAAAAAACAGAAAAAGAGGTTGGTTTTGGCTCATAGTTTTGGAGATTTCAGTCTATGACCAGTTAACTCCATGCTTTGGGTCTATAGCAACACATAATGCCACGAGCTCATGTCAGAGCAAAGCTGTCTACCTCATGACTAGTAACAAAAAAGAGAGGGAGGAAGACTAGAGTCCCATAATCCTCTTCAAGTGCACACCCCCCAGTGACTGGAAAACCTCCCATTAGGCCCCAACTTTTAAAGGTTCTTCCACTTCTCAGTAGCACCAAGCTGGGGACTAAGGATTGAACACAGTGGGGATTGGGGAGAATATTTAAGATCCAAACTGCACCAGGTGCTAATTTAATTAGTATTGTGGATATGGGGTTTTTTTTTGGTTTGTTTGTTTGTTTTTGCAGTACTGGGGATTGAACCCCAGGGGCAGTCTACCTCCAAGTTACACCCCCAGCCCTATCTTTTATTCTTTATTTTGAAACAGTCTCACTAAGTTGCGGAGGCCTCACTAAGTAGCTGAGGCTGGCTGCGACCCTACGATCCTCCTGTCTCAGCCTCCCAAGTACTGGGATTACTAGCGTGCCCCACTACACCCAGCCTTTTTTATTTTATTTTATATCAATTTCCACTTATTCATTGCTGGTATATAGGAAAGCAGCTGACCTTTGTATATTAACCTTATATCCTACCATCTTGTTATAATTCCTAACTAGCCAGGCACGGTGTCACACGCCTATAATCCCAGTACTCAGGAGGCTGAGACAAGAGGATCACAGGTTAAAGGCCAGCCTCAGCAACTTAGCAAAACCCTATGTCATAATTTTTTTAAAAGGCCTGGGGGTATAGCTTGGAGGTAGAATGCCCCTGGGTTCAATCCCCAGTACCAAAAAAAAAGAAAGCTTCGGGTGTAGTTCAGTGATAAAGTACCCTTGTGTTCGGTTCCCAATATGGGATCAGGGCAGGAGACTGTCTTGATATCAAATAGAAGTAAAATTTAAAATTTTCATTTTTTTATGAAGTCATTTTCTTTCCTAAAAGACTTCCTTTAAGACTTGTTGATTGTGATGTTATATCTAAAAGTTTGTTTTTAATTATGATTACATTTAATTAAGCTGTTTTGATCTGGGTTGAAGCTGGGAAGGCTCTTTCTAAGCAGAAAATAATGATGCTGTCCTCTGTTTTGTAGTATGTTCGTGGTTCAGACCCTGTACTGAAGCTTTTGGACGACAATGGGAACATTGCCGAAGAATTAAGCATCCTCAAATGGAACACAGACAGTGTAGAAGAATTCCTGAGTGAAAAGTTGGAACGCATATAAATGTTCCTTAAATTTTGTCTTGTTCTTTTTTACCTTATCAAATGAAATATTATAGCACCTAGTAAATAATTTAGTTTTGCTTGCTTCTGTTGACCAGTCTCTTACTGTGAGGCATTAAACATCTAATTAGAAATTAAAGTGGAGCACAGCCTATGATAGCTGAGGAGTTGGCAGTCTTAACAACCCTTTTTTTATAAATCTCTATCCTCCTGCATTTGTTGATACCACTAACGAATGCTTTGTAACAGGCTTGTGGTTAATTATGCAAATGATAGTTTGTGATAATTGGTCCAGTTTTATGAACACCCGATTTTTAAATTAGGGAGGTTAATAAGGAAGATGATTACTATGCCTCGTGTGCTGTGTGCTCTTTTGAAAGTAATGGCAAAAACTACAAAGCAAGTAAGATATCCTGAGCCTCAACAGATTGCCTGCTCCTCAGAGCCTTTCAGATTTTTGTATTGCCTTTCTTTTTAATAGAAATGTTATTTATAGTTTATAATGAATACACTGCTTAAAAACTTTGTAGCTTCATTATTGTGAACAGATTCAAGACCGTCAGAGTGAAATGTGCACAGAGATTTGCATTAATGAAGACTACACAGAAAACCTTTCTGAGGATTTGTGTGGATCCGATATTTGGCAAATTTTTGTGTTTTACATTCTTACAGAAAAGTCCCATTTAAAAATGATCACTTGTAAGACCAAAATATAAATAAAAACTTTCAAAACATACCTGAATTTGAAATTATTCTGGTTTGTCCTTTCATGTTTAAAAATGATTAACTTCTCAACACATTTTTTTCATAAAAGCTTTTTTTAGCCAAAATGTAAAAGTAATTATACTATTTAAAACTTTATCATAACTTATTTTTGTTGACAATAGAGATTGGTTATTAATCTTTTCCAGCGTTTATGTCATTTAGCATAAGTAACATAAGTAAGAACTTATTAACATAAGTAACATAAATTAAGTCTTTTTAAAGCCAGCAAGAGAATGAATATAAAACTGCATAATTTGGTTAGTCAAAATAATATAAGAAATACAGGCAAACAGACTATGCTCTATTTCATATGAATAGTAATGGAGAGGGCTATCATTTCATAGTACTACGTCCTGCTTAATTTGCCACTAGTCCTTAATAGTTATTGCTGCTTCAAAACAAGAGGGAGATTAAGCCTATTGTACACAGTGGGAAAAAACAGAAAGGAGTTGCCACCACATACAGAATAGTCGTATTGAGGATGAAACTTCAAAACTGGGGTTGGCATAGAAAATTAATTGGACTGGTTTCTTGGCAGGAAGAGCCAGTTAAATGAGTATCTAGTATTGGGGGTGGGGTGACTGAAGAGAGGCCTACACAGTCTATTGTATTCAAGTTGTTATGAAAGATGAAAGAGAATGAAATGAAGAGCCCACAGTATCAGAGCTTCAAGTTCTCAAGTCAGTGGATAAAAGGATATCTATCTACTTAGCCCCATATTTTAATTTGAAGGTTTAAGTTAATCAGCCCATTCCAAGAGGGGTTTTTATTTTTTTTTTTTTGGCTTTTTTGCCATTTGCAATCAAAGAACAGCTTTTTAAAGAAACAAAACCACTGATTACCAAGAGGGGTATAAATACTGATCCAAAAAGTACCATTTCATAGCCAAATTCTGACATTTGATTAAGCTTATTCAGAATCAAACATGGATATGTAATAGTCACTTGATATTTATGACTGCCACTGCCAAAATTATTTTACTTAAAACCTTAAACAGTTCATTTATCTCTAAATTTCTGAATTCAACAAAAGCCTCTTACAAGGACCTGTGAGCAAAAACTGACATTTCTGTTTTAAGAGGATTTGAGGCTTGAAAGCCATTCTAAATTATTACTAGAATAATGTACAAAATACCTTGAAAGCAAATAGTGCAAACTTTTGGAAGTTAAGGGCTGGGATGTACTGACCTAGCATTCATGAGGCCCCAGGTTCGATCCCAAGCACTAGGGAAAAAAAAGTTTAAATGAGTTTTTTTTCTTTTCTTTTTTTTTTTTTTTGCAGTACTGGGGATTGAACCCAGGGGGGTTCTACCTCCGCGCTACACCCCCAGCCCTATTTTTGTTTTTATACTTTGTTTTGAGACCGGGTCTCACGAAGTTGCGGAGGGCCTCACTAAGTAGAAGGAGAGAGAGAGCTGAGGCTGGCGCGAACCCAGATCCTCCGGTCTCCGCCTCCCAAAGTACTGGGATTACAAGCGTGCGCCACCACGCCCGGCTCCTTAAATGAGTTTCTGAAGTTAAAATTGTTAATAGCTAGGATGCGAAAACATGTTTACAAATATATGGGAAGTAGCACAGATTTTTATATTTGAGCACACCTGGATAAATATTTCTTTTACTTGAAAATTAAAATACATTTTAATTATATCCTGTGGTGGCAGAAGATTCTTTATAGAGAGAGGAGGGCCTGGAATTGTGATCAGAAATTCGAAATAGACTTTCATTAATAAAATATAAATAACATTTTACCTTTGAACTGGCCCTTGACCCAGGAATCAATAGCATGAGATAGTTATTTAGAAACACTAAAGGAATAAAACCTAAGAGTAATTGTCTAGTCTCTAAAATTAGACTTTTTCTGCCAGCCACTTTTTTTGTTTTGTTATGTTTGGTTTTGGTTTTGGTTTTTGTTTTTGTTTTTGGTGCTGGGGATTGAACCCAGGGGTATTCTAGCTCTGAACTACACCCCCAGCCCTTTTTATTTTTTTAGTTTGAAACAGAGTTTCGCTAAATTGCTGAGGCTAGTCTTGAACCTGCAATACTCCTGTCTCAACCTCCCAAGTACTGGGATTACAGGCATGTGCCACTGTGCCCAGCTTAAACATTTTTATTGAGATAATTCATATCATAAAATCACCCATTTTTTATTTATTCATTTATTTATTTTTGTAGTACTGGGAGTTGCTGGTCCTATTTTATTTTTTATTTTGAAACAGAGTCTCACTAAGTTACTGTACCCTGGCCTCAAACTTACAGTACTTCTGTCTCAGCCTCCCAAGTACTGGGATTACAGGTCTGGGCCATCTCATACAGCTTCTACTTTTATTTTTAGTAGCCCCCAAATGAAAACCCACATGCCCATTAACTAGTAAATGACTAAAGAAACCACTCTGGCATCTTTGACTTAGTGTATCTTCAGCGTTCATCTATAAAATACCATCTACTTCATCTCTTATGGTCAAATAATATCCCTTTGTATGGATGTGCCACCCATTATTATTGGTAGACATTTGGGTTTCCATCTTTTGGCTATTAGGAATAATGCAACTCTCTACCCCTGTGTACAAGTTTTTGTGTGCACATCTTTTCATTTCTCACAGACATATACTTAGGAGTAAAATTGCTGATCCTGTGCTATGTTTAAGGGTCTTTTTCTTTGTCTCCCTGTGGTGCTGGGGATTGAACCCCCAGGGCCTTGGGCATATGCTAAGCAAGCCCTCAACCACTAAGCTACATCCCTGACCCCATTCTTTTTGAGGAACTGCCAAACTTTTCCAAAGCGGCTTTTCCATCTTGCATTCTCATCAGTGTATGAGACTCCTATTTCTGCATATTCTAGAGTTTCTTGATCTCTCTTGAAGAGAATACTCAAATATAGTTTTATCATCAGAAGCCATTTAGGTACATTAAGCACTTTGCCCTACATTCACTAAGTGGTCTTTAGACTGCTATTCTTTAAATCTTCGAATGGCATTTTTAAGTATTTTACCTGCCTCTTTTGCTTTGTTACTTTACTCATTTTCCACTTCCCCAGCTTCAGTCAAGAAAAATCCATAATGTCTTCCCATATAGTAGAGGTCACAGTCTAGTCAGAGAGGCAACTTCTAAACAGCTTAAAAGCATAAATATACTATTGCAGTTACAGTAAAAAAATCAATGAAGAGAACAAAGTTACTAGGAGAAAATTACAAAGGAGACATAAATGAGCACGGGGATCTTTGAGGATGTGACATTTAAACTGAGGCCTAAAAGATGAACAGAAGTTATCCAGGAGAGAGTAAATTCAAACACCTTCCTTGCAAGGAAGAGCATGTGCAACCACGCTGGCCTAGGAGAAAGTCCAGCATTTCGGACACCTAAAAGAAGGCCAGCATTTCTGGAACTCAGTGGGCCATGGGGGAGAGTGTTAAGAAACGAGACTGGGGAGGTAAGCAAAGAGGATACAGCTCATACCATCTTAAAAATTTAGCTGTATTTTAAGTTACTTTTAGACTAAAACTAGAAAAGGGGAAGCTCATAAGCAAGAAAATGACAAAATCCAACAAAATCACCTCTGAAGGTCATGAGCAATCAGCAAATATTTAATTATACCTATGTGAACACTAAGTGCTTTATCAACTGCTTTTACTAATAAGCTCTTTCTAGGAGCCTCAACTGTACCATTTGCTTTTTTTATTTGCTTTTTGAAACTATTCATCAACTTGCTTTGAGGAAAAAAAGACAAGGCTAAGCATAAATGTCATAATGTTTGAGATTGCAATGTTCACTCACATAGACTCGAAAGATCCTTAAAATATTCACTAGTTATGTGACTAAAGGGGAGTATCTGTTCACGCCATACTTGACACTCTTCCTTTCCCCATCTTTGTTGTTATTGTGACAGTGTCTCATATGTTGCCCAGGCTGACCTCAAACCCCTGGGCTCAAGTGATCTTCCTTCCTCAGCCTCCCAAGTTACTGCAGGTATTCACCACCAAGCCCAGCGGTTCTTTCCCCCTCTTTAAGCTGAATAATAATCTAAATTCTAACTCTAACAAAAGATCGTGAAATTCCAATCTTGAGACAATTTGACTGAATATCTACGACACCTTTTCTGTCATAACTGAAACCAAGGGTGCTTGGGGCTGATTTTATCTCTTCAATCATCTAGACATTGACCCACATTCCTGGTTCTTGTTGCCTGGTCTCCAAGTATTGAATACCACATAGAATGACCCACAGAGACCACCCTATTTGCCATTCTAGATTTTGTTTGTGTGTGTGGTAGTGGGGATTGAACTCAGGGGCGTCCTACCTCTGAACTATACTACCAGCCCTTTTTAATTTATATGTTGAAACAGGGTCTCACTAAGTTGCTAAGGCTGTCCTTGAACTTTTAGTCCTCTTGTCTCAGCCTCCCAAGTCCTGGGCTTACAGGCCCGTGCCACCAGGGCCCTTTCAGGTTTTAAAATCTATTCTGGCATGAACTGTTTCCATTTCTTCCTTCCTGACTTAAACATCTGTCTACTGACCTGTAGCCTAACTCTGATTTTCCTGCCTAACCTGATCCTGGAACAATGACTAACCCTAGCCACCTCGCCATCACTGTGACAAAAGAGCAAAGGTTTCAGTCCATGGTAGCTTGACCCAGTTGATTTTGGTTTTGTGGAGAGCCACATGGTAACTAGATTCCAAAAACAACCATCCTGGGAGTAGAAACTGCCAGTTTCTTAAGTCCTGGGCCCAGAAACGGTAGTGTCACTTCTACCATCTTCTGTGTGTCAAGGAGTCACAAAACCCAGACTCAGGAGAAGGGGCAGAGACCAAATGGAGGGCTGTTGTGTTTGCTTTTTTTTTTTTTTAGGTGTGATTAATATTTATAATCAGTAGATTTTAAATAAAGCAGCTTACCTCCATGATGTAAATCGGGCCTCATCCAGTCAGTTGAAGACTTTAAGAACAAAGACCAAGGTTTCCCAAAATAGAAGGAATTCTGCTTTAAGACTGCAACACAGAAATCCAGCCTGAGTTTCCAGTCTGTTGGCCTTCCCTGCAGATCGCTCTCCAGACTGCAACAGCAACTCCTACCTGAATTTCTAGCCTGCTAGACTGCACTACAGATTTTAGACTTCCCAGCCTCTAAAATCACATGAGGCAATTCCTTAAAATAGAAAAAAAGATTTTTTTCCTTAGAATTTATATAGACATAGAGACAAATTCTATCGGTTCTGTTTCTCCAGAGAACACTGACTAATTTACTTCATGCAAAAATCTGTGCATTAATGATTAACTTTCACTTATAAAGATTTGCAAGGAAAAGATCCAAGTAAGTCTAGACTATTGTAGGCTCCATATAGAACCTGTGTCCCAAGATTGACAGTGTGTGGTGTTAAACAGAATTGTGACAGTCTCCTCACAGCCACCTCGCCAAATTGCCTTTACCAAGGTGGTAGTGTATTCCTCATTAGCAGTAACACATGGGATGTGTTTATGTTTGGCTATGCATAGGATAAAGCTGGTAAAATGAATCACTTAACACTGTTTACAAGGTAAGCCTTAACAGATGTAAAA
The DNA here is from genome assembly GCA_004027185.1 of Glis glis. Lineage (NCBI taxonomy): Eukaryota > Metazoa > Chordata > Mammalia > Rodentia > Gliridae > Glis > Glis glis. Next base: position 17,823 of record PVJS01028891.1, read on the forward strand.
AAAAAAAAGTCATCTTTTGAGTGTAAACAGTGATGTTGGTTGGTTCAACAACCAACAATATTGGTTTCAGAAGTTTCTGAGAGGCAGAATAGTGCAAAAAATATGCTTTGTAATCGATTTGCAAACAGAAGTGAAAAAGTTACTGGGTAATAAACTAGCTCTGGAAGAAATACCTCTTGTCAAATTAATGTAATCTTTTTCGACAGAGTTATTGGCCCGTTAGAACAGGAGGAAGTGATGGATGTAATCTGTCTTCAATGTAGCTAGGTATTTTATCCTGTCTGACATTACATAGATATTTGTAAACTAGGCAAAATATGATATAACACTTCAGTTCTTAAGTGGATGCATTTGAGAATGCCGAAGGATTTGTTCTCGGTTACTTTCCATAGATCGCTATGAACATAGGACAAAGCAAGTGGCCTCCTCAGGTTTCTGTTGCGATACAGTTGTTGCTAGAATCATGGTACTTGGCAGTGAGTAGCCAAGGGGGTTAGGGAGGGGTATCAACAATTGGGAGTGCTCTCATGTTCCGTAGGCACATGAATTTTATCGTTTCTCCTCCCTGTAACTCCTCCTGAAACAGACTATAAATTCACCTCTGTATCACACACCTCTTGGTACCAGTCATCTATAGGGGTAGTCCTGCCCTCTATTTTTAGTTTTGGCACCGTGTTGATTTTTCTTATGACCACTGAGGGCATTGGAGCTTTGTGCTGTGGTCCAGAAGCCCTCTAAGAGTTCTACAAATTGGAGTTGAAAGGTTTCTTTGGATTTTGACCTTTTCAATGCTTCTTTCTTCCACTGCTGTGAATGACCAGTTGTTGGCATGGGAGTCTGTCCCACACTGAGTTGAGATCACACCACCCACACTTTCTAAACAAATTAGAAAGGAGTTCCATTCTTAAGGGACTCTTTACACACCAAAATTTAATGTATTTAAATTATGGCTTAATTTGCAAAAGTACAGTTAAACAAGCAATTTTTCAGGAACTCATCAATGTATATTAAGAAACTTGGACTTTAGCCCTTATAAATCAGTGGTTCTTGGAATTTAGAATACATTAGAATCCCCGATGAGAGTCGCTAAAAAGTACAAAGTACTCAGTCCCAGGGCTTCTGGTACTGTAAGGTCTGAATTAGGACACAGTAATCTGCATTTTTAACAAGCACCACAGGTAATCATGATATGGAAACTCCTTAGGCTACATTTTGAAAACCACAGCTATAGGAATAGAACTACTGAACGATCTTAAGCAAGTGTTTGGCATGCTTGCATTTTATATTTTAATATATATTTTAAGTAAAAGTTCTACTTTTACTTAAATTTTAAATTTTTTTAAAATTTAAGTAAAATTTTTAAAGTTCTAATTTACTTAAATTTTAAACTTTTACTTAAGTAAAAGTTCTACTTTTACTTAAATTACATTATATATTTTAATATATATTTTAAGTAAAAGTTCTACTGCAGATGAATTGGAAGAAATACCAGTTTGGAGACCATTGCTGCAGTCCAAGAAAGCCATGATGGGGATGGGGTATAGTATTAGTAAAAACTAAAGTATGAAAATATATTGGAAGTCCCAAATTAGAATCCCTATAATAGGGAGACAGGAGGATCACAGGTTCAAGGCCAGCCTCAGCAATTTAGTGAGACCCTGTTTCAAAATAAAAAATAATCAAAAGAGGTTGGGGGTGTAACTCAGAGGTAGAATGCCCCTGGGTTCAATCCCCAATACAAAAAAAAAAAAAAAAAAAAAAAGCCCATAGGACCACAGGAGCCAGTCAGGTAAATGAGTGTAGAAACTTGAGGAAAGACTATAAATAGTGATAGATGTACAATGTATGTCCCATCTTAAAAAGACAGGTGCTTCTCTGTTCCAGCTGATCTTGGCTGTGCTGGAGTATAAGTCTAATGTTACCAAATATTCTAGTTTCTCCAGAGAAATGTGGAACTTTTATTTTTTCAAATAGTGGCAACAAATTTAATTTTGTTCCAAACTCAGTGGAAACCAAACATGATTTTAGGCCCACAGATCAGTTTGCAACATTTATTTATTTATTTATTTATTTATTTATTGGATGAGGCGGTAAAAGGAGTAAGTCTTTCTTGATAGAAAGACTTAATCAGCTCACAGATGCTGAGACTGAGAATTCAGAACAAAGATCTGGTTAATGGGAAAATAAAGGCCTTTGTTTTGGAATTCAGTTTAAGAAGTCTGTGAGAAGCCGGGCGTGGTGGCGCACGCTTGTAATCCCAGTACTTGGGAGGCAGAGACCGGAGGATCCAGGTTCACAGCCAGCCTCAGCTACTTAGTGAGGCCCTCCGCAACTTCGTGAGACCCGGTTTCAAAATAAAGGATAAAAAATAGGGCCGGAGTAGAACGCCCCTGGGTTCAATCCCCGGTACCGAAAAAAAATTTTTTTTTAAATAAGAAGTCTGTGAGATTTCCAAGGGGAGATTTCAGATGGAAATTGCTGTATGCCTCTTGAGTTTTGAGAGACAAAGAGGTTTGGAAGTCCTTAGCAAATATATTGGTACAACGGAGTTCATCATATGTACATTTAACCTGTAGATTCAATCAAGCACATCTGGCAGAAAGACGGATCACAATTTCAATAGAGTGATTTTTCCTCTCAACATCTGCACCAAAGTGAGTTTGAGATGGAGAATGTGAGTCTTCCCCACCCATCATTTTGTCTCAGTTCCCACATGGTTATGAGTAAGCACTTTGTCATACTGTGTCTGATTCTAGATGCTGTTCTAAGGGATTTTATTTTATTTATTTATTTATTTATTTTGCGGTACCGGGGATTGAACCCAGGGGCGTTCTACCTCCACGCTACACCCCCGGCCCTATTTTTTTATACTTAATTTTGAAACCGGGTCTCACGAAGTTGTGGAGGGCCTCACTAAGTAGAGAGAGGGGGGGGGGAGAGCGGGAGAGACAGAGCTGAGGCTGGCCGCGAACCCAGATCCTCCAGTCTCCGCTTCCCAAAGTACTGGGATTACAAGTGTGCACCACCACGCCCGGCCTAAGGGATTTTAAAGATAAATTTCATTACACAATAATTTTGCCTTACACCCTGGTTTCATTTTATCTTTTATTTGTTGTTTGGGGTGCTGGGTGTTGAACCCAGGGCCCTACGCCTATTAAGCATGCACTCTCCTACTCCCATCTAATCTGAATCCACTGTATGAAAACTCTAAGGCAAGATGTGGCCCTCCTGAGAGGAAGAGGAACGTAACAAGCAGTAATGTAGCGTGGGATCCAGGAGAATGTCAATGTCTGCGAAGGAGAGCAGAGAAAGAGGAGCCAGTGGAAAAGAAAAGAAACACAAGGGTATGAAGAGGCTGGAGGGAATATCATGGAGACCAAAGCATTGGTCTATCACGTAACATACAGAAGAAAATTCCAGTGGAGTAAGGACTTAAAAATATCCATTCAGTCATGGTTTTTTCCATTTTTTTTAATTGGTGAATTGTAATCATACGTCTTGAGGGGTTTCAGGGTGGTAGAAGTATACATGTACACATTGGTCAATTAGCCCTCCCCCAATTCCCACCCCCTCCCTCCTTCTCTTGCTCAGCATAGTAGTTGACTTTGATATATTTGTATATGTACAGCCTGTGCATTAGGGTGTTTCCCTTTTCCCCCCTCCCATCTCCCTCAGGTAGCCTTCTTTGCTCATCTGAGGTTTTCTCCATTCAGTTTTGAATTGGAAGGTCACTGGTGACCTTGGTAGGAACCCCTTCAAACTGCTTAGATTAGTTTGCTGGAGCTGGTGTAACAAAGTACCACAGACTGTGAGGCATCAACAACAGACATTTCTATTCTCACCGTTCTGGAGGCCAGAAATCAGAGATGATCAAAGTGTTAGCAGGGTTGGTTTCTTCTGAGGACCCTTCCTTCGGCGTGTAGATGACTTATCCACCCCCTGTATCTTCACATGGCCTTATATGGTCTCCCCTCTGCATGTATTTGTGTCCTAATCTCTTCTTATAAGGACCCTGGTCATATTGGACTAGTGCCCACTCTAGTAACCTCATTTTAAATTAATTCCCTCCTTAATTAAAGACCCTATCTCCAGCAAGGCACAGTGGTGCATGCCTATAATCCCAGCTACTGTGGAGGTTAAGGCAGGAGGATCATAAGTTCAAGGCCAGCCTAGGCAACTTAGTGAGACCTTGTCTCAAAATAAAAAATAAAAAGGGCTGGTGATGTAACTTAACGGTAGGGTGTCCCTAAATTCAATCCCCAGTACAGCAAAAACAAAAACAAGACCCTATTTCCATGGGATAGGAAGAGAAATATACCAAATGATGTATGTTTGAATGTACCACTTTGAAACTCTCTCATGTATAATGACAATGCACCAATAAAAGTATTTTTTAAAGAGATTCTATTTCCAACCGCAGTCACATTGTAAGGTACTAGGGATTAGGACTTCAATATATGAAGGGGGGGGCACAATTCAGCCCATAACACTGCCAGAAACCAGATTTCAGGGAGGCAAGGAGAGAAGTGAGTTGAAAGAGAAATCAGGAGGGGAAAGTAGAGACAGTTGTTTGGAGAAATTTGAATAAAACAGAAAAGAGCTAGATTGGACCTGAATACTAAAGGAGGAGATTTTCAGCCCGAGAGAAACTTGAGTATGCTTTAAATTGAAGGGGAAATGCCAGTGAAGAAGGAGAAATAGAAGTGTAGAAGGCAATGGGTCAGACACACAAATGGAGATAGATGGCTCAAACAGGAGAGCGGCTGGAGGGAAAGAGGCGAGGGTCGGCAAGAAACAGCATAGACAACGTGGTGGGAGGACGACAGGGAAAGATGGAAGACTCCAGCTTCCTCAGTGACATGGGAGCCAAGGTCATCCATTAAGAATGAAGAGAAGCTGGGCGTGGTGGTGCACACGTGTAATCCCAGCACTTAGGCTGAGACAGGAGGGTCTCAGGTTCAAGGCCAGCGTTAGCAACTTAGCCAGATCCTCAGTGATTTAACGAGACCCTGTTTCAAAGTAAAAAGGCTTGGAGATGTAGCTCAGAGGTAGAACGCTCCTGGGTTCAATCCCCAGCACCAGAAAAAAAAAAGACTCAAGAATGCTGACACAAGACAAAGTAATGGATTTGTAAGAAAGGTTTGGAATGGTTGCTAAGGAAAGAAAGTAGAAGAGGGAGGATGGACAAATCTAGAGTGGACAGATTTTCCTATTTGGAGTCAACTCTACATCTTCCCTGACTTCCTATGTGACTTTGGTTAAGTTATCTAATTATTCTTTGTCATGTTATTCTCCTATGTGAAGGAGAGTTCATAATAGCTATTGTAGCTGGGCACACACCTGTAATCCCAGTACTTGGGAGGCTGAGACAGGAGGATCACAGGTGGCATTTTAGTAAGACCTTCAGCAATTTAGGGAGGCCCTGTTTCTTGTTTGTTTGGTTGGTTGGTACTAGGAATGAAAACCAGGGATATTCTACCTTCAAACTACACCCCCAGCCCTTTTTAAATTTTTTTTATTTTGAAACAGGGCTCCCAAGTACTGGGATTATAGATATGTATCACCAAGTCGGGCTGAGACCCTGTTTAAAAATAAAAAAGGGGTGGGATATAGCTTGGAGGGAAAATGCCCGTGTTCAATCCCCAGTACAAAAATAAAGTAAGGTAATAAGAATAATAGCTATTGTGCACACACCACATTAGTATTGTGAACATTAAATAGGAAAATGGTTAAATTTTCAGCAATATTTTTAGTAGCATTCTGTCTCTTGCATTATCCAACACTAGCACCCTGGCTTATCAAACTGCTTCTAACTTCTTTCTCATTTTTCTTTATTCAAGATTTACCTGGGCCATTTCTCAAGGGCTCAGTGGTCGGTGTAGATTTGATGATGGTATTCCATTTCCCATTCAAAAGTTGAGCCAGGAGGCGTTACCTTGACCATTTAGTCTTAATTATTTCCAGAGCATCCCAAATAAAGCCTGTTTTTCCTCAAAGAAAACAAAACATACACATACCAATTAAAATTTTTCTGCCGGGAATAATCTCTGCTCTGCTCAAAGCTGGTTTTCAGGATTGTAAATTGAGACCAGTCTTTGCTTCTTACCCTATAGGGACAGTGAGTCAGGATTTCCTGAAATTAAGTAATCATGTAAAATGCAGTAACAGTTTCTAGAACACCTCAAGCTTCCTTGTGCCAAGAAATTAACATGTTTTCTACTTGGCATCTCTTTCCTCTTCCCCACTGACCTTGGTTGAGGTCTTTCCAACAACCTCAGAGTCAGTATGATAATGTAGCTTGAATTCATCATTGAATCATTTACTTTTTCTGAAAATGTATAGGTCTGGTGGTGATCACTACATATGGGGGGGGGTGGATTCCAAGTCTGAATCATGATTTTAGAGTAAAAGCTGCACTAGCTATTCATCCTGTTAAAGGCTAAATTGCCATAACCGAGTAGTTACAAAAACCAGAGAGACGAGAGAAGTTTTAAAAGCAAATTAGAAGCCTTTATTTACCGGCCGGGACAAAGGCTCAGGTCTGAAATCAGACAACTAAGGCACTTCGTGCCTAACCCAGGGAAGGAGGGGGTTTATAAGGGAAAAGACCATGTGCAGATGGTCGCAGGTGGCGTGTGAACAGTCACATACAAGTCTTCTCCAAGGCAAGTAAGCAAGATACGGGGATGCGGATAGTTACATTAGCAAATGTCTGCAGCTATTGATAAGCATAGCAGGCCTGGGCCCAAGGTCAGCATGACCCAGTCAGCAGTAATGTTTGAGTTCTTTGTTACCCCTGTTTGGAGGCCGCAATGTTCTCACGAAATGGAGCAGCTTTAAACAAGATGGAGTCACTTATGCTTTTACCTTTTTGGAGGTTTCCACAATCCTATTTCAATTCCTTGCATTGCTTAACCCAGTTATAATCTGGTTTCTGTCCCAACTCTACCACTGAAACTTTTCTTCACTACCAACAATCTTCTATTACTAACCCTTTGTTCTCATTATATTTGAACTTTCAGTACCCATCTCACCTTTAGTTTCCCAAGCACCATGTTTTCCTGATTCTCTTCTGTCTTTCCTCTTGTTTGCTCCTCCTGTGCCTACCCCAGTGATATCACAGCTGTCCCAGGGTGACCTCCTTGTGCTTCCTCTTTCTGTCAAGTTTCAGAAATCAAATGGCAGCAAGGGCCAGGTCAGGCAGGTAACACGAAGCTCAGACAGAATTAACAGGGACTAGTGGGAACTTTGACAAAGAAAACACAATCTCTATGTAAAGAAACCCCAAATTGAAAGTCTTTTAAACATTGTCTTGGCCCCAAATCCCAAAATTTAAGAAACTGGATTGTATAGCTATTTTTTTTT
>PVJS01028892.1:0-25185 GCA_004027185.1 Glis glis
CATGGTGGTGCACGCTTGTAATCCCAGTACTTGGGAGGTTGAGACAGGAGGATCACAGGTTCCTGGCTAGCCTCGGCTACTTAGTGAGGCCCTCCGTAACTTAGTGAGACTGTTTCAAAATAAAGAATAAAAAATAGGGTGGGTGGTGTAGCTCAGAGGTAGAATGCCCCTGGGTTCAATCCCCATTCCCGCAAAAAAAGTAATTTTTTTAAAAATCCACTCTTCAGAATTTACCAAAAAGAAAAAAAACAGTATGAAAACAAGCTAACTAGATGATATACTAATTTCCAGGTTATAAAAATGGGACTAGTTAAATATTATACAGTCACTTGATGGACTATGACAAAACCATCAAAAGATGGAAATTACAGAGATTCCATAAAGCAAGGAAAATATTAATAGTAAAATCACGAAGAGAAAAAAAAGCGAGATACCAAATTATGATTGTAGCTCTATAAATCTGTATGCATACTGAAATTTACACAGTTTGTAAAAGGAAGTCACAAAAATGAATTTAGCGATTTTATAACCCAAATCATTATTTTAAAAATGAAAAAAAAAGGGCTGGGTGGACACCTGTAATCCCAGTACTTGGGAGGCCGAGACAGGAGGATTGCAGGTTCAAGGGCAGTCTCAGCAACTTAGCGAGACCCTGTTTCAAAATAAAAATAAAAAGGGCTGAGGGTGTAGCTCAGAGATAAAATACCCCTGGGTCCAAATGCCAGTACCAAAAAGACAAAAAAGGGGGCCGGGTGTGGTGGCGCACGCTTGTAATCCCAGTACTTGGGAGGCTGAGACAGGAGGATCCAGGTTCGCAGCCAGCCTCAGCTACTTAGTGAGGCCCTCCAGAACTTAGTGAGACCCTGTTTCAAAATAAAGAATAAAAAATAGGGCTGGGGGTATAGCTCAGAGGTAGAAAGCCCCTGGGTTCAGTCCCCAGTACCGCAAAAAAGGGGGGAAGCTTAGAAATAAATGCTTGTTAATCAGATGAATGATGGCTCTTAGGCAGGAGAAATTCTAAGTGGTAATGGTGCAGCTGGCAGGCTCTATGGGGACAGCAGGCCGGGTCTTGAACTCCTCAGTAAGGTGCTACGTGGCCTGTGACTGGCCACGCTGGCTCCAGCAGAAGGCTCAGTGGGTCTCGCCCAGGGGGCTGGGGATATTAAGCTTCACAGAGCAGTACTCAGGGACGGACCAGCTAGAGATGCCAAGTCTGGAACCAATGGGCCCAGATCTAGCCCAGACCTGACGTTCCTCTTGAGCAGAAAGGTCTAGAACAGGCTGGGGAAATCCTACCACTCCCAAGTTAGCGTCCAGCAGGAAGGCTGCTGACAGCGAGTTCCCCTGAGACCTCCTGGCTAACACCACCCCAAGACTGTGTTTGAGAATCTTCTCTGCTGGCTGTCAACGATCACACAGGGAGGCCTGAGGGGGAGCAGTCCGAGGAGGGGAGATATTACACCACATGCCCTGGGTCAGTGTCGGAAAAAGTTAATCGCTGTTAACAGAGGGGTGTGAGAAACCAGGGAGAAGGCTGGGGTGTTTCCTACTCTACCGAGTGGATGGGAAAAAGAAAAGTCTTCCAAACCAGAGAAGGGATCTCCCTGATTCCCCTCGCCCTCTGTCCCTCTACCTCAGCTCATATTGGTGGCCACTGGTGGGAGAGAGGCCGTGGTACCAGCAGTTTTCCCCATAGGAATTCTCACCCACCCAATGGAGAGGGGCCTGAGATTTTCAGTAAGTCCTTCAAAGGGATTCTCCAAAGCAGGCTGGGTTTTGGGGACCCCTGGGGAGCTGTCCTGGCTAGAGAGTCTGGCCAGCTGGCCCTGGCTCCCGCTCGCCAACTCTGCTGTCCCCTCCCTGCACTGCCTCAGTTTCCCCAGCTGTTGGACGAGTGGCTTTGATCAGCTCTGAGGGGTCCTGTGTATTGCCACGGTCTATCATTTCATGCTATTCCTGCTAGCCTTTCCAGAGCAGAGACCCTGTCTAGTGCACCTTTCTGGAAGTGATTTGGGGTCAGGTTACCTGAGCTCCAGGCCTTATGCTAATTTATGTTAGGGCTGCTGATGGAAACAGGTTTTAAGTCATCCCTTGCCACATTGAGTGCCAATACGCCGCCACGTCCGTGCCTAACGACACCCGCCACCAATGAAACCCCATAGTTAGCAGATGTTCGGCAGTAATTACCTGGACATCAGACACTTTCTCCCTGTTTAATTACTCAGCAATGGCAGCCCCGCACGTTCTCCCACATGCCACCTCAAGTGCTCACACAGACGCACAAGGGATGGTGGCGGGATAGACTTCTGGGGGCCCAAGCGAGGAGTACACGTCACCGCCATCTACAGGGACATCCTGGAGGTGACAACAGTGACGGTGACGATGCTGGGAGGACCAGGAAGCTTGCCAATGAGGGCAAGGGAAAGAGCCAGGGCAGGTGTTACAAGTAAAGTGGGGGGGATGTCACAAGGTAAGGCCAGGTCCTTCACGAAATCACCTCTGACCAGGTCAGACCCTGAACTCGTAGTAACAAGGAGCTGACTTGCGCTAATGACATCACGGAGAGCAATGTCTAAACCAGGATGTCAAGGCTGCTTTCAAATAAGAATACTTACACGGACTCGTGGACACACCTCCAACCTCGTCCCTACAGCCTGGCTGCACATAGATTCACAATACCCAGCAGGTACAAAGGAATTCATGATAGAACTTCAATATTTAGTGGTATCAGGCTCCAGCAGGCTCAGGCTCCACCTTCATCTTGAGGATGTACCAGGCTTCACTCTCGGACAGGTGCTTGGGGTGGGCACTGCCTCCTGGCCTGGGTGCTGGGGCAGACACTGCCAGCCTTTGCTCTATTTCCCATGGCTAACCACTCCCACCCCGGCTCAATCAAAGTACCCATCATGCCCAACTTCCCTGTCCTCTGCGCAGAAACACACACCAAACCGAAATCCACACAAGGTGGCAACTGAGTGGACAGGAGCCGGCGCTGACCCTGGGCTGACATGCCTAGTCAGTCTGTGACCCATTTGTGGCCTGGCGTGAAAAAGCGATTCACACCAAACAGAATGCTGGTACAGGGAGCATGCGCCAGCTCCTGGGAGCATGGGGCACCTAGCAGGAGGAGTCCAGCCCCAGCTGGGACGAGCCGGGAGGCAGCCGGGACTCAGAAGGAAGGAAAAGCTAACGGGACAAGAAGGAGCACAGATGCCAGAAGGCAGCAGACAGGCCATGTATGAGCACAAGGAGATACTGAGATGTGTGCTGGCCACGGGTCCAGCCCCTGCTGCCCCTCCAGCCCACGGAGGCAGAGCTCAGCACCCCCTGCATCCTGGAGCTGGCTCGCTCATGTTCCCCTGGCTTCCTGGCATTAGGTCCTTGCCACGACATCCCCCTGCAGTCATATGAGAAGATCTCAATCCCCTCAACCCAATGAAGCTTCCTACACATTGCCTCTGGAAGGATACATCTTCCTTCCATGTATTTTATGCAGTAGAAATTCAGTGAGATGAGCAAACACACAACCTTCCTTCTTATTTTTATACCCTTCTCTCTTGTCTAACACAGTACTGCCCAATAGAAATAGATTCTTATTTATAAATTCTTATTTATTTTCCTTATCCCAATACATCCAAAGGATTACGACTTAAACATATAATCAAAATAAAATTATTGCGACATCTTATTCTTTTTTCCTACCAAGTCTTCAGAAGCGAGTGTGTGTTGTACACTTACAGCACCTCCCAGTCACACTAGCCGCATTCTAAGGGCCCAGTAGCCATGTGTGGCTGGTGTTTATGGTATTAGACACAACAGGTCTCATTTGGAATCTCTTGATCGTTGGCCTCCGGTTCTCCTGATGGCAGACACAGTAAATAGTGAGGTTAAAGAAAATTTTATTTCATCTAGTTTAGAAGAGTCTCTTCTCAGATATACTCAGGCTCATTTGACTTCCTTCACTCAGCTTCAAAAGGCAGCGGGGTGCAGAGAAAGCTGAGCTATCCTCCCAGCGTGGGGCTTGAGATGCGGCTGCTCCTGTCCTCACACTGAGAGCAGAGCCTGGTCCATCAGGCCCACAGGCTGGGGAGCCCCTGGGTGCCTGCACCATGCCCCTGCCCTGGATGCAATTGACTCCAGGCCTGGCCCCACCTGCTTCTGCTCTCCACAAATCTATACCCCCAAACCTGTCAAGGTGTCTCAAAACCCGTGACACCCCACCCCAAGGTGTGGTACAGGGGCACTGGGCCCCTATCCACGCTTGCCTTCCTGTCTTGCTTTCTGCCCTCCCCCAGGGACCAGAAAGGCTTGCTTGTTTGTATTCCTGTGTGGACCCCAGCACTTGGTGGATTAAGGGTGCTGTCTCTAGCCTGACTTGAGATTCCAGCTCCAGCCATGAGTAGATACATATCCTTGAATGATATATCCTTGAATGACTAACTTGACTCCTCTCTTCCTCCATTTCACCATCTACGAAATGAGTATAATCCTAATATGACCATCTCATAGGGGCGCTTTGTGGATTAAATGATGAATACATAGAAAAGCTCTCGGAAGAGTACCTGACGCCAGTCGAGGGCTCAAAAGTATGAGCTATTCCAGGGGAACAGAATCGTTTCTAGTTCCTAGATTCCTTTTCCCTGCTCTCAGTATATCCCCCTCGCCCTTTCCCATGGCACCATTGATGGAGGGGCTACAGGAAAAGAAGCCCTCAGTCCACAGATACAGAAAAAGGTATCAGGAGGTACTTCTATGAGATCATCCCATTATAATTAATAGGCTCACTCAGGTTACGGCCCCATCGGTCACCAGGAGCCATCTTTTTGCTTTGAGTGACTTCTGATAGCTCTGCCCAGGTGAGTGATGAGTATTCAGAAGGTGCGTGCTCCTGCGTCTCTAACGCCTCATAGTTACGCCAATGTTCTGCCTACGGGTTCTTCCAGGCTGAGAGTGCAATCCAATGGACACCCCTGAACTTCCCCCAATGTATCTGAAATCCCCGCAAGGATCTGAGGCAAACTATGCCAGGCAATTCTCTATAGCTCCAGTCTAGAGCCTCAGCTTCCAGGGAGCCCCTCAGGCTCTGGGGAGCCCCTCAGCCTCTTCTCTAGATTTTGGTGCAGGATTCTCCTTGATCTGTGTCCCAAATCTTGCCTGGAAGTCTCTGTCTTAAATCTTGCATTTTATTTTATTTATAACCTAATCTATTTTAGAAGATTTAAGGTGGTGTACAAAGATTATGTAAAATACTATAAGATATATTAAGTAAACAAGTCAAGAAGTATATTGCATGTTGCTAAATATAAAAAATAATGTTACCAAATATTGTGTATAATGTGGTCAAATGTGCATATTGTGCATTTACTTGTGTACATGTGTGTGCACAATACATGTGTTGTGCGTTCACGCATGTGTAGGGGAGACAGGTAAGCCTAGCACAAAATTGAACAGATTGACACAAGGAACAGGTGGGGGAATTATAATTGACTTTGTTTTCTTCTTTAGACTTTTCTATATTTTCTAAACTTTTTATAGAGAATCTATATTTATTTTATAATAAGAAAAAGAGCAATAAAAATATCTCTAAAGAAAAATAGTTGGGAAAGAAAAAGCCCAACAGCGAGTAAAGACATAAATTGGAGGCCCCCGGTGAGTCTAAAACATCTCATTTTCTATGGCCAAGTCACACATTTGGAGCTCGACTGTCTAACAGCCAATGGGTAAGGAAGAGCTGATCAGTTACACAGGTCACGGGACCCGCAGGGCATAAACAGAATGATTGCTCAGAAAAGCCTGACTGTTCCTGACATGGAAGCCTAAAGCAAATGCCTCCCGTGGGTCCCCGCAGAGGGTACACCGTGTAAAGGCACAGATGCTGCCAACCACACCCTCATGGTAAACACCACCGAGAGTTTCATGGGGCTGCTCCTCCAAAGCCCCACAGAGCAGGATGCTGGCATCTCATCCACGTGCAAGTACAGGAAAAGCAATTCAAGGAGTGGAAACCACATGGCCAGGTTCACAGTGGGTCCCACCTAGGCCAGAGGGAGACTTTAGAGCAGGAAGACAAGGACACAGATCACCTTTCAGGGAACCTCCTTCTCCCACATGGTTCCTCCTGGACTTGGCTCAGAGGTCCCCTAAGTCATCAGGAAGAATCTTATGCCTCCGCCCCCAGAGGCTGCAGCCACTGACTCGTCTAGACATCTGTTCATTCCACACATGCTCATGAAGCACCTCCTATACCAGGCACCATGTGTGCCCATCGGACAATTGCTCCCAATAGCCCCAGATCCATCACATTTCTTGTATTAGTCAACCCTTTTGTCACTATGACCAAAATACCTGACAAGAACAACTTAGAGGAGGAAAGTTTTATGTAGCTCACAGTTTCAAGGGTTTGGTCCATGGCAAGCCAGCTCTAGGGCAAAAACATCATGGTGACAGGGGATGGTGGAGAAAGCTGCTCAAGGAAACCAGGAAGCAGAAAGAGACAGAGGAAGGAACAGATACAGTCCCCAAGGCCACACCCCCAGGGACCTACATCCTCCAGCCACACCTGACCTTGCCCCTCCAGTTACCACCCAGTAAGGCCATTTGAATAATTAATCCATCAATGGATTTATCCACCGATGCAGTTAGAACCCTGATACAATTATTTCACCTCTGAACATTTCCACATTGCCAACACATGAGCTTTTCTGGAGGACGTTTCATAGCCAAATTGCAATACACCTAGAGTCCTAAGCTAGCCCCGCCCAACATTATCTCAGGGCTTGCAGCAATGCCAACCCCATTTTTCTGCATGGCAACCCTGTTTAATCTCCAGGGCAGGAGAGGAGCTTGTGAGCCTGACCACACACCAACAGAGTTCGGAGTAGCTGGGCAGCGACTGAGACTGAGTATGGGCTCATGGGAAGGACCCCATGATTCATGGGCTCTGGGCCCTGGCTGAGGAGGAGGCGATACACAGAGATGTGATATTGCTTTTGTATGGACCGGTGTCTCATGTTTTCTGCCCCTGCTACATCTCTGGGCAAGGCAGGACAAAGCCTTCTTCTCCTCCCCAAAGCCTCTCTTTCCTCCTGGGACAGGTCCAAGAGTATTGCTGGGCCACGGTTTTCTGACGATGGATATCTATAACCACCAACTCTCCATGGCGATGTCAAGCCATAGACCTCTCCTCTAAGCCTCAGACCCACACATCAAATATCCTGCTCAGTGTATACCTGGAACTCTCACAGGCATCTCAAAGTCAGCTCAACCGACCCCCCAAAATGGTCATTTTTTAAGCCTTCCCCCTTCAACAAGTGGGGGACTGTAAGAAACAAAAACTTGGGACACCATCTTTGATAATTCCCTCTCTTCTGCTTCCCACAGCCAACCCATTGTTAGAATCTGCTGATTTTATCAGGAAAGCATGTCTGCCGTTTCTCTCCATTGCCAGCTCTAGGATGAAAGGCAGCCCACGCTCCCCCACATGCAGGGAGCAGTCTTCAGGGGGCACCATGACCTCCTCTGGCTTTCTCTGGGTGCACCCAGGGAGAACCGGGCACCCTAAGTCACAAGAACACAGCACCGCTACTTCCTGGAGTTCCGGATGCACTGTCCCCCTCACAGTGTTTCCCTCCTCTGTCTTCCACTGACAGTACCACTCCCCCAGTGCTCTGATCTTTCTTTTCCTCCTCCTCTTCCTTCTTCTCTCCTCCTCCTCCTCCTTCTTCCTCTTGCTCTTCTCCTCCTCCTCCTCTTCCTCTTCCCCTCCTCCTCCTCTCCTCCTCCTCCTTCTTCTTCTCTCTCTCCCCCCCGCCCCTTTCTCCACCCTACTCTCTTCCTCTTCCTTAGACGTGACAGTCATAGAGACTCAGCGTTGGCAGACATCTCCCCTGCCCTTTGACTGTGTGGATGGGGAATGTAAGGCTCAGAGTGCCGAAGGGACTCGACGTTCTCAGATCAGTTGGCGGATGCAGGGTCAGCAGGAGGCCCCAGATAGCACGACCCCAGCCCTCCACTCATCCCTCATTATTGTTTCCCTGCTTCTCCTTGTCCCCTGTCTTCTATCCCATGGCTGTGGCTCTGTGTTAGCTAAAGACAGGACTGGTCATTCTTCATGTAACACGAATCGACGAGGGTGGCTGGGTCTGATTCTATTTAGCTAGCTGGCTAGCTATGTGTATTTCTCTCTTTCTCTCTCTCTCTCTCTCTCTCTCTCTCACACACACACACACACACACACACACACACACACACACACACCACATTTACCACACACACGGGGACATCTGCCCCCAAAGCCTCAGGAGATTGGGGCTTCCTTCTCTCCAAAAGTCACTGTTGGGGCTCTGCGGGCCCTCGGTTCTCCTGGTGAGGATGACGCATGCTGCTGTAGCTCAATGCACCTATAAAAAAAAATCCTCTTTGAAAACCCCATCGATTCCCCACAAAGGATTTACTAAAATCCGATGAAGAAGGTACCTGGAGGAGACCCGGGGTGGGTAAGCGTAAGTGCCTGACCCTCTGCCCCGCTCTCGAGCAGCCCCATATGGTCTTGGCACAAGAGGGCTGTAGAAATCAAATAACATCTTCGGAACCCATCCAGATTTAACACAGCCATCTGTGGAAATGCTGCTCGCCAGGGTGGGCGTGGTGGGGTGCACAGTGGCTGCAGATTGAGGGTCGAGGCTGAGTGCCAGAGGGGTGGGGCAGCCAGAAGGAGGGGACCATTGAGGCAGACAGCGGAGAGAGGTAGGGGATGGTGGATGGCACCAGCTGGACACGCACTTTCCTGTTGTGACCACTTAAAACATGTAGGAAGACACACCCCAAGGTGGGTTAATCGCACAGTGCCTGCCAGGAGGGAGGCGGGGCACATAATCTGAACTTGGACGGACCTTGGAACCCTGGGGTGCTACTGGAAATCCACCTTTAGGCAGAATTTCAAAACTAACCGGGAGCAAAGGAGGAGACGCATTAAGATCCCAGGTTCGTCCTAAGGTCTGTGGAAGCACATCAGGCCTCCAGAGCCTGGTAAAACACGGTAGTGCGGCTCTCAGCCTGGACAGAAATACAATAAGGTAAAAAATGCTACAGTATTTTTTCCAGATTGTCAGGATGTTGGACCACTTTATGATTCTCAGTCAACATAGCTCATTAAATGTGTAACAAAAGGGATTTGATATTTATACCTTCTTTTATAAGACTTAAATGTGAAAAAAAAACCTGATTTGGAACCTAGTCTTAGTTGCCAAGCAGGGGTCAGGGCCTTCAAGGCAAGCGGGCATTCTTTTGCCCCATGATAAAATGACAGCAGTCCAAGGACCCAGACTGCAGACGCCAAGAGAGCCCATGCGTACCTCCCATGCAAGCAAACACCGAGTTCAAAGTCTACAGAGGCGACCACAGAAGGAAGCAAAGTGGAAGGTGGAGAAGGTAGGAGAGGCGAGGCGGGGTGAGGAGGAAGGCTGGGCAGGGGGAAGCACAGAAAGGCAAAGGGGGCGCAGGTAGCAGAAGCAGAGGGCGAAATGTAAAAGGAGAGGGGAGATGAGAAACTGGAAAGAAGGGCCCTGGGGGCCTGGAGAAAAGGTCATTCAGAAGTGGAGAAGCCAGCCGGGTGTGGTGGCGCACGCTTGTAATCCCAGTACTTTGAGAGGTGGAGACCGGAGGATCCGGGTTCGCGGCCAGCCTCAGTTCGCGCATACGCACATGCGCGCGCGCTTTCTCTCTCTCTCTCTCTCTCTCCCTGTCTCTCTCTCCCTCTCTCCTTAGTGAGGCCCTCCGCAACTTCGTTAGACCCGGTTTCAAAATAAAGTATAAAAAAAAAATAGGGCCGGGGGCATAGCGCGGAGGTAGAACGCCCCTGCGTTCAATCCCCGGTACCACAAAAAAAAAAAAAAGAAGAAGTGGAGAAGCCGGGCCTGGTGGTGCACACCTGTAATCCCAGTACTTGGGAGGCTGCAACAGGAGATAGCAGGTTCGAGGTCAGCCTCCGCAACTTAGTGAGACTCTCAGCAACTTACCAAAACCCTGTTTCAAAATAAAATAGGGCTGGAGGTGTATCTCAGGGGTAGAATGCCCCTGGGTAAAAATCCCAGGACCACAATATATATTTTTTTTTCCATATATATATATATATATATATATATATATATATGGAAAAAAAAGTGGAAGAGACCCCAAAGGAAGTCCACAAAATAAGTCTCTCCAGAGACCTGGCCGCCCTTAGACACCTGTCACCGAGAAGCTGGCACTGCGTGAAGGAGACAGAGCACCCTGCTTGGCTCTGTCTCCCTGAAGCTTGGATTCCCTCCTCCAGACAAGGTCTGCAGGCCTGGGGACTCCAAGCCCCTTTGCTTTCTTTACTGGACCCGGCCAGACACTGGAGGGACCCAGAACCAGCACCTTTCCTCCCAAATGCACTCAGACTGTCAGCCAGGAGGAAGCGGGGCAATGGTCCAACAGGGAAGGGCTGCCCTGGCGCAGGCCCGTGGCCAAGGCCCATCCTCCCATTGTGGTGCAACTTCCCTTCCAGCTGTCTCTGCCCTGCTGCCCCGTGGGGAAGCGGATAAGCACCTTCCTGGCTCAGTACCACGGGCCAGAGGATCTGCTCCAGCTGACCTTGCCCCCCAGGACACCGAACCTCCCCCATGCCCTCTGAGGAGCTACAGTGCCCCCAGGGACTGGGGAGGAGTGAGTTATGATAGGGAGTCAAGAATCACTGCCAGTGTAGGCAGGGACAATGTTGCTGCTCCTCCTTGCTCAGGCACACATTCCAAGTCCCTCTGGGGCTGGCAGGAGCTGTCCCCAGGCCACCAATGACCCCTTTCACCATGTGCCTGGAACATAGGACTCTACCTGCCCCACATTCCCCTGTCCCCACCCCTGCTCCCGGCCTCCCCCCTCTCAGCTCCAGGCCAGGCCAGTCTTCCCAGGGACCAAGGTAGAGGACACCTTTGTTCTCAGAGGTCCCAGCCAGGGTCAGTGAGCCACAGGCCGTCTCACCGGCAGCGCAGGGGAGAAGGGAGGCCAGGCTCCTCTCGTGGGAGCTCCTAGCTGCTTTGATGTGGAACAGAGATGACAACGGCGGTAACTGGTGGGGAAGGAGTTTTGCGCCGCTGCTTTAAATGACAGCCATTGTTGCTTGGCAATTTTATGATCAAAGAAAAGAAAGAGGCCTTTTAAGAAACCATGTAGCTCAGTTAAGAAGCCCTAGAGGACTGGGGAAGGGGCTCTAGAGAAGGAGAATGAAGAGCGAGGCAGCTCCAAAGAGGAGGCAGCTCCATGCTGGCATCTGCAACCCTGTCCCCTCCCCAGGTCCCCAAGGCACAATTCATCCGAAGCAGCTTCCCAGCACAGCAAGGGAGTCCTCGGAGAGGCACCCAAAGCCAAGGCCATCGGCTGCCGGTGATCCCCAGAGCTCGGACCAGCAGACCTAACAAGGGGTGAGCATGGGTCCTTGTCCTTCAGTAAGGGCTTCCTGAAGGAGGCACATCGATCCTCCTTCCTCTTCCTCCCTCCACACTCCCTCCTCCCCAGCAAAGGCAGCAACGGAGGGAAAAGCAGCTAATCCATCGAGTAAGGACGGGGTGGTGGGCCCTGCTCCACAGGTCCTGCTGGTGTGCTGCAAGCTGGGGTGCATGTCAGGAGGCAGCCCTGGGAGGCCAGGCCCTACGCTGTCAAGCTGGTATGAAGGGCTTCTGATCTGTGGTCCCCTAGTTCTGCCCGCCCCCGGGCTCCTCCTGCATTCTAAAACCACCAGCGGCAGCCTCCTGCGCTACCACCTCTCACCAGAGATGGAGCTAGAGATCCCCATCTCCTGGCTCCACCTGCAGGACCACCTCCAACATCTCCCCAAGGCCTGCTGCCCTCCAGACTTCCCATTCTCTACTCTGTCTGCTCCCCCTTCCGGGTGCTCCTCTGTACTGGTGAAGTTCTGATCCTCCTGGAAAGTCCCAAAGGCCTCTTCTCTACTAAGGCCTTGTTCTCAGCCAGCCATCTTTCTTCCATCTACATCAGTGGTTTGCAAGGTACGGGCGTGCAGTCTCCAGTCCAGCAGCATCAGCATTAGCACGGAACTTGCTCAAAATGCAATTCTTTGAACTCCACCCAAAAGCTATTCAATCAGACACTCCAGATAGGGGGACAACAGTCTGTGTCAGCAAGCCCTCCGGATAATTCGGATGCTGAAGTCTGAGAGTTGCTGGCTAGGGGCCGCGGCTCTCGACCTCTGGTGTGTGTGCTGATGCGGCTGGTGTGGGTACCACACTTTGAGAACCACTGCCCTCAACATCTAGCGTGCTTCTGTCTCTATTGCTCACTTAAGCCTTGCACACCCTGTTTTGTGCAAAGATGTCTCTACCAGGCACATCTGACTCTTGCTTGTATTGGCGTCTGTGTAGTACTTAGAGGCTGGTGACCTCGGAGCACACTTCTGTGTTGAAGAGACGACCTCAAGTTCCCGGTGGACTTTTGCTTTCTCGATGGAGAGCTCATGAAATCCCATGGGCTGTGTGTCATGGAGCAGCTTCCTGGCGGGAGAAGCTGGCACCTTGAGGTTGGGGTTGGAGAGTAGCAGCCAATTGGGCTGGGAGGGAGGGAAGAGGGGAGGGAGGACGATGTCTATAGCGGCTTCCTCCAAGTAACTAGCACCATCATCGTGCCCGCACCATAATGGCAAGAAAAAGTTATTTCTATTTTAAATTGTCAATATTAATCTAAAGCTTGCGATGAATGGAGTGGTGATGATAAATGGGGTGTTTAATAAAGATGAAAGCTCTGGCAGCCGAGGAGAAAACCCCCTTTAACTTCAAGTTGCCGTCTTGATTAAAATTTCCATTTTATTATCCTAATCAGCAATCTTTGTTCAATGTGCTACAATTTCTATTTTCTCCACTTAGAGAGATAATTAACAACACTATAAACATATTAAAAGTAAAATGTTTATTAAAATCTCTCCGTTATCCATATTTAACTTATTTTTAGTGATCCTTCATCAAAACATACCTATACCTCCAGGAAGACTTCTCCCCAAGTGAACCAACCTCTCCCTCCCCCGAGAGCCTCATCCTGTTCCCAAGGCCCCCGGGGAGCAGACAGTCCCTTGTCCCTGTCACACCTCCTGTGTTCACCAGCCCTGTCAATTTAACCCAGTTGCATTTCATGTCTTTCAATGGGACATCTCTTTACCCAGAGCATAAAAGACTCATAATCATAATTTCCCATTATGAGTGCATGGACAGGATGGAGATGAGACACAGATGGGAAACTGAGGCACAGGAGAATACCGAAATGTCACCAAATTAGTCACGTTTGCATCTGTCTGGAATGAGAAAGCTTTGTCTAATTAAAGGTAGTTAATGAGTAAATAGTCATTAAGTGTTCAGTATGTACCAGGCTCAGTGGGAAGAAACCACAGTATCACATAAGCTAGAAACCGACTCCAGGCAGGAATGTTTTGAGCCACAGCTAGAAAAGCGTTGAAGTATGACCCTTTTATTTGGGGGGGACTGGGGATTGAACCCAGGGGCACTCTACCTCTGAGCTACACCTCCAGCCTTTTTTATTTTTTACTTTGAAACAGGGTCTCGCTAAGTGGCTGAGACTGGCCTTCAACCTTCAATCCTCCTGTCTCAGCCTCCCAAGTACTGGGATTACAGGTGTGTACCACCATACTTTGGATCTTTTTTTTTTTAACACAACACTGATCCTTATCCAAACATGGAATCTGACTCTCTATATGAGATGTCTGCCCCGTGAAATATAAAACACCGAAGCCAGGTAGAAATGGCCCCTCGGCTCACCCTGGGACACTTGTAGGGGAGCATCCTGCCAGGGCCTTCGGGGTTCCATTTCCTGCCTTCTTCTCAACCTCTTCATTTTGGGGAAGACCAACACACTCAGTCATCACCTTACTGTGTCCTTTAAACGAGGCTAACGGGACACCAGGAGGTGCTGTCCTGTGGCCACCAGGAGTCCAGAGGGTCCGTGCATAGCTGCCACTCCTGCAAGCACTTCATCACAGAGCCTCGTTGAGTCCTCTCCAAGGCCTGGTGGATTAGGCCGAGTCTCCACACTTTACAGATGAGGAAACTGAGTCTCAATGAGGTTAAGTACCTTGTATCAAGTCACAGGGCTGACAGGCTGGTGGCAGTCCCTGCTCTAGCACACACCTCTGGCTACATCTGAAGCAGGAGCTTGAACAGTTGCTGTTGGAGGCCCCAGAGGCCCCCATAGACAACCTGTCTGTGCGGGATGTTTTTTTACCATGATGTGTGTTTGAACCTGTAGCACCTCCAGGGTCCTGGAGCCTTCCATGGGGACAGCCACATTCTATTAGTTAGTGTGGACTGGCACATGCTCTCTGACCCCTGGGAAGGGGACGTGGGCTGGAGTTGACAGCACTGGGGAAATGGGGGAAATAGCATTGCACACGGGCCCAGGGGGAAGGGCCATTCATCTCCCACCACCAAAGGAAATGAAATCATTATGTCTGCAGCTCCAGAATCCAAAAGAATGAATTTCCTGCCAGGATAATAAATGGATTCTTTTGTTTTTGCCTTGACTCCCATCACATGACCCTCCCGGCCATTCCTCATCCAGGTGACTTGGCTGGGTAAATACCCAGAGGTTTCGTTTTCAGCCTTGGAAACAGACTGGTGGTGTGCGCTCAGCCCCCTACCTGTTTCCTTCCCCAGACACCTCCTGCAAAGGGGGGCAGGCCTACCCTTCCTTTCCATCCTCCCTGCAAGGACTTTCATAAAGAGGACCATTCCCAGCCCTCAGCCAGGGGCAGGTTTTGAGGTAACTTCATGCAGGAGGGGCATTTTGCCTGTGAACAGGCATCACACAAGATGTACTTTGGAAACAATAACGAATAGTAAACGAAGGCTATAAAGTTCCCAGGGCTGGCAGAGGAGCACCGAGGCAATGTTCCCGTTGATATGCACAGAGGGACCAATGAAGGGCTCGGGAGGTATGAGAAGGCCGTGCTACGAGCGACCTGGGTTCCACTGGACTGCACTAATATTCCCCCGAATGGGGCCTCAGAGCCCTGCCCTGGCAGATCACAGTGTGCAAGCGATGATCCACTTCACAATGGGCTTCTGGTCGGCTGCAACACCCAGCTCTCGACTCTTGCAATTGGTCTGTATTTGCAAGGGAAAATTGCCGCTGGCTTAACAGGCAGCAGGAGCCCTGGTGTCTGGCAGACAGACCCAAGGAAAACCTGCCCGCTGCCCCTTGCTGTCCTGTCCCCTGGCCTGTGAGAAGAGGCTGTGCCCAAAGGATGCCACACCATCCTGATGGGAGAGGGAAGCCAACTCCAAGGCATAGGGCGGTACCCTCACTTCCACAAGGATGTGCCCCGCATCAGGAGACCCTCTGCAGATAGAGAGAAATAATCACAGAACCTCTTCCTTCTAACCCAGACCCCAAAACCTCCACCGTGTGTGTGTGTGTGTGTGTGTGTGTGTGTGTGTGTGTGTAGGCAGAGGGTGGGTAGGTTGGGTAGTCCTAGTTACTTAACAGAAGCCAGGGCACTTCTTTGGGGAGTGGGGAGGAGGGGAGCTTGTTAGGTGCTCCCAGACCCCACTGAAAAACTAACATGTCAGTGTTTGGGGGAGACAAAAAACAGTGAATAAAACGTGATCTTAAAATTGTGCCTCCCAGAGATGCAGGGCGAGCACCTGTATGACTGTATTGCTTGGGTTCTGCTGCAGTGTGGACCTGCACATGACTGCTTGAGTCTTGCCATAGTGTGGACACGAACATGACTATAATCCCTGAGGTCTACTGGGCTGTCTCCCCACACAAGGATGCCACTCTGTGAGATGCAGAAAGTGGTTCTGTGTTCTTGTTCCTCCCCACTGCGGCTCCCTGCTCCTGGCCAGGGAATCTCAAAGCCACAGCAGAGGGTTATGGATGCCAGGTCTCTCTCTCTCTCTCTCTCTCTCTCTCTCTCTCTGCCCCAAATGTCACCCCTGTGGCCTCTGTGCCTGCACATCTTCACTCATACCTGTCTTAGCTCTTGTCCATGGCTTTGCAAACTATTGTTTATAGGTCTGTCTTCTCCACTAAATGTGTTTCTCTAGAGCACACATCCTGTCTTATTTATCTCTGCATCTGTAGCTAGATGGATGGGTGATGGATGAGTAGATAGACAGATGGATGGTTGGGTAGATGGATAAGCCAGATTATCCAAGGAATACCATATTAATCAACCCCACATATTATGGGAAGAAATGAAATCAATAGTTCAAAGCAGTACTCCATGCCAAGTATTATTCTGGATGACTTCTACACCTTATTTAAGTCACACAAATATTCCAAGGAGTACATTATTTTTTACATTTTACCAAAGAGAAATGAAAGATGAATAAGGTAAAGCACTATACTTGGGAACCAAAGCCAGGTCTGCAGAATACTCCACATCCAGGATTCAAGTGGATCACACCATCTGTCAGCCATCTTTCAGATCATGAGTGTAGTAAACATTTGTTGGGCACCTGCTGGGCACCAGGCATGGTGCCACACATTGAAGATTCAAAGACAAATCCAAAATGGATGTGAATGGAGCTCTTGGGGAATTGGGGGAGAAACCCAAGTTCTCCAGTGACTACACAGCCAGGAAAAAGAGGATCGCATCAAAACATAGGCAACCAGTGGAGACTCATGGCTGGAATATGAGACAGAGGAAGCAGGCAAGTCCTCTTTTTGAAAAAGCAGCAACGAAGTTGGGTAAAAGTGAAAAAAACAACCATCTTAGCACCATGGAAACTGACCGAAGAAATTCAACAATCTGAGAAGCATAGATGTTTCAAAAGCTGAACTTTGCATGAAAATAGTTGGAATCTGGCATTCCTGTCTAGGGCTGCACCCTCCTCCCCTCAGCTCTGTTGACATGGAGGTTTTGCCAGGAGAGGAAACTACATGAGGACCATCAGAGCTGTGGAGTCGAAGGGGACTCACTTGATCTAGAACATTTGGTGATGCCCACGTCCAGCAGCCTTGTCAGCAGCAGTGACAATCTCAGCAGATGAGACTACAGCATGGTTGGGGCAAATGTATTCCCAGCTGAAGCTAGGCACATACCCCGTGAAGGCCAGAGAGGACCCAACATACTCACTTAATCCTGGCGAGCCTTAGGGCTGAGCTTGCCCATAGGAGAAGTCAAAGCTCCCTTTGGAAAGTCAAAGCCAGATCAGACTTCAGAGTGGCCTGAATTTTGAATGTGCTTCCATACCTAGGCATAGATCCTTCAGCAGAGAATGGAAGGCCAACTGGTTCAAGGGTTTGAGCATGACCTCTGTCTAATTACTGGCTGACCACTAACCTACATGGACAGAGAAGCTACTTCTAGGAAGCAAGACTGCTACTGTTTGGATCCAGAATGTTCTCCAAAAGCTGGTCTTGAACCTGTGATCCTCCTGTCCCAGCCTCTCAAGTACTGGGATTACAGGCATGTACCGCCATGCCTGGATAACTTTTTCTCATATAAGTTGATTTATTTCAGTTATTTGTTGTAGTGACAGAAATCTGACTAACACAAAGACTTAAACATTAAAACAAAAATTAAAACTAAAAACTGAACCAATGTTTCAGTGGCCACAAACCATAGAGTAGACACATTTCACAGATTAGCCCAAGCAATTTACTAAACGAACAAAATAGAAACAACAACATCCTTCAGGGCAAAAAAAATAAGAACCCAGAGTTGATATATTACCTGAAATGTCCCATCTTTTTAAAGAATTATGACCCATCCAAAAAAAAAAAAAAAACAGGAAAGTGTGACCTATGTTTGAGAAAAAAGTAGTCAATAAGAACTATCTCCAAATCTCCATATGTCAGATTTGGCAAAGACTTCAAAGTAGCTATTATAGATGTATTCAACAAACAAAAGGAAACTATGTTTAAATAATCAGGGAAAACATCACAACAAGGAGACAAATTGAAATCTTCTCTAAAGATAAAAAAAATTCTTCTTAAAATGCAAATGAAAATTCTAGAGTTGAAGAGTATAATAACTGAAATAAATAACTCACTAGAGGAGCTCAACAGAAGATTCACAATAGGAAGAGGGTAAAACAAATCAGTGAACTTGAAGATAGATCAATGAAAATTTTCATATTGGAAGAACAGAGAGAAAAGAAAATTAAAATAAAAAGCAACAGAACCTCAGGAATTCATTGGTTAACATCAAGCATATCAATATAAATGTGATAAAAACTACAGAAAAAAAGATGAGAGAAAAGGGGACAGAATACGTTTTGAAAAATAATGGACCAACATTTTACAAATTTGAGGAGAAATATCAATCTGCACACATCCAAGAAACTTAATGGGCCCCAACTGAGATAAGTAGAAGATACACACCTAGATCTAGAATTGTTGCAGTAAAACTGTTAAAAGACAAAGAAAAAATTCTGAGTGCAACAGGACAAAAGTGGCCATCACATAGAGAGAAACATCCATGTAGTTAATAGCTGGCTTCTAATTTGAAACAATGGAGATCCAAAGCCACTAGAAGAATATTCAAAATGCTAAAAGGAAAAAAGATCAACCAAGAATTCTATACCCAGCAAAAGTCTCCTATAAAGATGAGGGCAAAATAATGACATTCCCAGATAACCAGAGACAGAGAAAATTTGTTGTTAGCAAATCTGTCTAAAGTACAAAAAATACTGAGTAACATCATTCAGGATAGAAAGAAATAACCCCAGAAGATAACTTGATAATATGAAAACACCGAAAGAAATGGAAGTATGAGAATTGGTAACTACGTGAGTTAATATAAATGACGCTGTGTTCTAACTTCATTAAAGGCATAAGATTATCTAAGGTAACAATTTTAACACTGTATTATAGAGCTTATAATGTGTAGCACAGAGGAGGGGTCAGGGCACACTTCATGGGAGAGGAGTCACTTCAACCAGGTACTAAGGATGTGTGGGATGATGTTAAGAGATAGAGGTAATGGAGAAGGGACTCCAGGCAGAGAGAATTGAACAGCTGAAGGTGTGGATACAGAAAAGATGTGTTTGAGAAGGAGTGAGTTGTGCGAATGACATGATAGCCTGAGAGGTAAAGCTGAAGAGCTACCTACGGAGGCCTTGAAGGGAAACAAGGGGGCTTTTGGGGTTTTTTGTTTTCTCATTAGAGGAATTAGCCTTTCTATGCAATGACTCAGGGAGGATCTTGTGGCTGCAGGCACTGGAATGCCACAGGCCTGAAGATAAAAATAGGTACTGGGATGGAAAGGGCACCAGATGGTAGGACATGAGGCTGGCATAAGGGAAATCCCTCAGAAGCCCACTTGTCTTAGTCTATTCCAGTTGCTGTAACAAAATACCATAGACTAGGAACCTTATAAATAACAGAAATGTTTTTTTCACAGTTCTCTAGTCTGGAAGTCCAAGATCAAAGTGCCAACAGATTTGGAGTCTGGTAAGGACCTGCTTTCTAATTCATAGATGGCATATTCTCACCAAGTCGTCACAGAGCCTAGTGAGCTCTTCGGTCTCTTATTTATAGGGGCACTAAGCCCATTCATGAAGACTCATCCCTCACAACTTAACCACCTGCCTGAGGCCCCACTTCCTAATATCACCTTCTTTTGGGGTTAGGATTTCAACTTTGACTGGGGGTGGTCACAGTCAGATGATAGCCCCACAATAATGGTATGTGGTGACATCTATGAAGTCTTATTACTTTTGTTTTCTCTCCACCTCTCAACGTCCCTATGGATGAGCTCAGCCAGGTATAAGCCAAGGAGGGAGACCCATATAAATAAAGAAATTAGAAGATTTAAATCAATCCATACCATACCAGCCACTCTGCTAAGCACCTCATATCCCCTCCTTTCACTCTGGAAAGGAGATTTTATTAAAACCCCTCTTACAAAGGAAGAAACTGAGGCACCTTTGACTAAGATCACAAAGATAGTAAGCCAAAGTAGAATTCAAATGCGTGTGAGCCTGATTCAACATCCATACTCATCCCACAATTTCTCTCGGTAATTTGGGGTGAGAGGATGCCCATCCAAAAAAAAAAAAAAACAGACTTTAAATCCAACAAATCACCGAAATAAGCAAAGGAAAACTTTTTAAGCTAAAGTCATCTTGCCTCCTTTCAGGAATCCTCATTCTACTGGCCCATCCCTGGGAAGGTTCCCTAGAAAACAAAATACCTAGACTCAGCACAGCTTAGTGAGCAATCTCGGGCACCTCCCACCTGTCCCACACCCAGACTCCCTTGTCTTACGCCTCTAGGGGACAAACAGGGCCACAGCATCCTGAGTAGCAGGTGGAACAAGGCTCCTGGTATGGAAGTCCTGCTCCTCTCTAAGGCGGGGCATGCAGAGCATCTAATGGGACTTCTGGAGATACCCCAGCCACTTCCTGCTGCCATCACACATCAGAGCTGTTCCTAGAAACCACAGAAAGCCCCAGATAGGGGAGGGGCAGGAGCTGCCAATCCCACAGCAGCACAGTGAGTTCCTGCTTCTCCTGGTGGGAGATGCAGCCAGAGAACAGGGCTCTGAGAGGGTGAGAGACCAGGAAAGGGGCCTGGGCCTTGGAAGAAGCACCGGGATGGCGCAGCACACCATAGCACAAAACCCACCCCTGTGGCCATATTGTCACTACAATAATTTGCCTGTCTGGAAGTGAGCAAGAGGGTGATTCTCAGCCGGGGCCACTAAATCTCACCCTGCACTGCCAGCATGGCAGGGGACACGTATAAGGAAGGGTTGTCACATCTGTCACCGAAGGAGAGGCCAAGGGACATTCGGGGACCTCATATTTATGACGTGTACCATTTCTGCACACTGTAAAATGGAAAACAGATCGCAACGTTCTTGCCAACTTCATAAAACACGTTTTATTGGTATTGTTATGGTTTCGACTCCAACAACTTCATAAAAATTTTCCTTCTTATGAAGTGGGTGCTCTTGCCCGCTCATTCCTTGGAAACACCAAAGTTTAATTGCCAAGGCCTATTTAATGAGGAATGGGCACTGAGAAACTATTTTTCAAGACAAGGGCATATGCCGGCTATCTGTGCTGCTTTGATTTCGAGTTTCTAACGAATCTGAATGGAGGTTTGATCTTATTTGGCCAGGGCCAAGATGTAAGAAGAAAAATAACTGCATTTTTATCAATATTTTGAAATTGAGGATTTGCACCCAGTGACAATCCAGAAGATGAGGAATGTCCCCATGGCTGGACGACTCTGGGTCACCTGTTTTAGATCAACCACAAGCACTAACAAGGTCTAGTACAGGGAGAGACGTATGCCAGGCTCCCTGGGGAAACAAGTAAGCCAAACCTGGACCTGAAGCCCCAGCAGCTCCTGCTGCCTGGGGCAGACACACAGAAACAACCAATTCAAGGAAGAATGTGGTTTGGGCACTGAGGGAGGTGCCAAGTGGACAGGAATGTAGAAGAAAGAGATTTCTTACAGAAAGGCAGAGGAATAATGTGGTCCTATAAGAAAATACCAGCTCTTGACTCCTGGCTCCTGCCTCAGGTCCTGACAGTGGTATGCCCCAGCGTCCCAAAGAGGGTCTTGGTTTTAGCCCATCCTGAGCTAATCTTCATCAAGGCATATTCTACCTTTCACTTGTTTATTAAGTAAACAAAGGGGAGCTGGGGTGTGATGGTGCATGCTTGTAATCCCAGTACTTGCGAGGATGAAACAGGAGGATCACAGGTTCACAGCCAGCCTCAGCACCTTAGTGAGGTCCTCCACAACTTAGTGAGACCTTGTTTCAAAATCAAGAATAAAAAGGGGGTTAGGGTGTGTAGCTCAGAGGTAGAATGATCCTGGGTTCAATCCCTAGTACCACAGGGGGAAGAAAAAGGTACCCCTGGAACATACGGCAGAATTATCTAGAAGTGAGTTCCACTCCCCTGCAAACAGGTCCCACTCTCTATGGAGTTGGACTCAATCTTTGGGGAATTCCTGGTTTGGGGACCCAGAAAATACTCACCAGGTAGCTCTGAGAGCCTCCCTGTTAATTACCTGTCTTGCCCTGTTCCAGTCGCTGTCCCAGCCACTGTCTCCCTCTCAATCTATCCAGAGGCAGCATGGTGGCAGGTAGTGACCCAGTCTGGGGCCCAGGACTGGGTGTACTTGGCCTTGTACCCTAATCATGGCACAGCGGGGTATCCTGGGTACCTGAGGGTGGAGGTGTTTTCCATCGATGCCTGCCCTCGGTCTAGCCTAAGACAGCTGAGCTGTCAATGCCTTTCACAGAGACTCATTCTCTTCCACTCCTGCCTCATGGCAGAGGCCGGTAACACAGCCAGAATCCTTGCCAACAATACAGGAGCCATCTGCAGAGAACTGATACCATGACCAGAATCAAGAGACAGTAAGCCAAGAATGACAAGAAAAGTCTTCTGCCACGTCCTGCCCGTGCAGATGTGCCTGTTAACCTCCCTGAGTCTGCAAAAGAGGAATAATATTTGGGGCTGTATATTAAAAATCATGTGAGATAACATATGCAAATCGCTTAATACAATACCTGGCACATAGTGGGTACTACATAAATATTAATTCTCTTCCACCTGAATATTAATTGATGAATTATTAATGGGCGATTATATGGTAGAAAAGAAATCACTTATGTGGACATGTCCAAGACTGCTTCCAATTATTTTGTTCTTGTTTTTATTAGACTCTGCCTAGGTATAAAATGTTCACCTTCATTTTCTAGTTTCAGAGTGGTGTGCAGGACAGCCTCCTTCTCTTGTAATTAGGGTACCCTGCCACCAGGTGGCAGTGGTTGCTTTCAGCTCATCCTCAAAATAGAAGACAGGATTTGCCTGAGATCCAGCTAAGGCCGTGAATTTTCCAGATATTAATTTTCAAAGAGCAAGAAAGGCTACACGTGATTGATTATAGGATTCTCTTCAGTGAAGGATTTTTTAGAGGAAGGTACTAAGCAATTACTCTCTGTGACTTTCGAACATAGCACGAGGGCATGTGGTTTTAAATTTGTGCATAATGGATGACAGAAACGAGGCAGAATTGGTTGAGCAACAAGATGATAAAATTTTAGCATAAACTGCTAGGAGACTCTGTGGCAAAGACATCTGGGAGATGTCCCCAAGACAAGATGTCCCCAAAATAAGCTCAGTCAGTATGAGGGGATGAGAAGCTAGGATGGGAAATTAAGAAGCTAGAGTTCCCTCTTGGTCCTGCTTCTAATACACCACGAGGCTCTAGCCAGATCCACAAGCTTTTTGGGACCTCAGTTTCCTTGTCTGTAAAAGGAAGTGAGGGATGAAATGATCTTACGGCTCCCATGACCCTGGCAATATGAATTTTCCACGCTTTTCTGTTACATCTCCCAGAGCCTGGCTTCTGTCCCCTGTGGTACCAACCCCTCCTCTAAAGGCAGAGCCAGACCGGGATCTTTGGAGACCTTTTGCATTTATTTATGTGCTATGAGACACTGACTATGGGGCATGAGGGTGTTGGGGGCCAAGAATTGGGGGCCAAGTATGTCAAATTCTGAAACTAAGCCCACCCCAGCAACACCCCTGTTCTGCACTCCCCATACTTCTACCCTCACTCTTTTCCTGTTCTTAGGGTCTTCCCAGGCATCGTTTCTTCTTTTTATGTGGCTATGTGATGGCCTGTGCTTTTTTGGGGGGACCAGAAGTAGGGGATATGACTGCTTGCACTGTCTGGAGTATGTCTTCAGAAGAAAAATTACATGAAGGAGGTTATTCATGTTCTTCACCTTATTGTAAAGTTTTCCTCGCATGGAAGTATTTTTAAAAATCCACAAAAAGTCAAGCATGGTGGCACACACCTGTAATCCTAGTACTTGGGAGGCTGAGACAAGAGGACTGCAGGTTTGAGGCCAGCCTTGGCAACTTAGCAAGACCCCCAGCAACTTAGTGAGACCCTGTTTCAAAATAAAAATAGGGCTAGGGTGTAGCTCAGAGGTAGAAAGTCCCTGGGTTCAATCCTCAGTTCCACAATAAAAAAAAAGTCCACCAAACAGTTCAAACACTAGATACCTCATATTGGCTAGTTCTCCATCTTTGAGGGCCAGAGCAGAGCCTTCTCTGGGACTTTGTTCCTTTGGTAAAGCATGTTTTTATCAATAGGAGCAAGCCTAAAGAAGTCCCAAGCTAAGAATGTCTCTCTCCTCCCCACCAGAGTCCAGCCCTATGGGCAGCCTGTCTCACCATCTCCACCCTTCCCTGGTCCAGCAAGGTGTGGTCCTCCCTCCTCGGCCATCTCCCAGGACACACAGGGTCATTCCACAAAACATCCTGGGTCCTGTGGGAACCATCTGGTGGTCATCCTTGAGTTAATATGCACAGCATCTACACTCACATGAATCAAGGGGAAGGTTACCAGGGATTCTTTAGCAGTAACCCAGATTTTAAAACATCTATTTTTAAAAATTAACCTCCATTAATATTTAAGAATATTAACTCAATTTTTGTAACCAAAAAGATACACTAAAGTTCAAAGACAAAATTATAGAATAGAGAATATGCCTTTTATGTATGGGTATTTGAGAGCTTAGATGATTATTTTAATCAATTTTTTTTAAGTTTTACAAATAGATCCTGCTAGGCTCCTGGCACACCAGTTGCTGGGGAAAGCAGTAGTTGGGCTGGGGTCAATCATTAACTGGGCAACCAGCCACATGAACGACTAGTTGTGATCCTTTTTTTCAGTATTGATTCTACCAGTCA
This sequence comes from Glis glis, assembly GCA_004027185.1. Lineage (NCBI taxonomy): Eukaryota > Metazoa > Chordata > Mammalia > Rodentia > Gliridae > Glis > Glis glis. The sequence goes on from PVJS01028892.1 coordinate 24,720, forward strand.
AAGCTGAGGCTGAGCATGTGAGAGATGGGTATTTGCTGATGCATAGCTTTAAAATATCATCCAAGTGCATTAACATCAATTATCCAAACTTATCAGAGTGGTAAAGTGATAAACCAAGTTAATAACAATAGCCTCTCCTATAGATGGAGAAACAATGTCGTCTTCCCATAGACAAATTTACTCCAGATTAATCACTTGGGAGCTGGAAAAGCAGGAGAGCTTCTATTTCTCTTCCAGCCAATAAATTAACAGGAAAACAGGAAGAAGAAGGTAAATGTCAACGTAGTTGCATAACAAAAGATCTTAAGTTTCTTATCTTGATTAAACTTAAGCTGGTTTACACTTGCTCTTCTTTCTCTCTTTTTTTTTTTTTTTTTTTTTTTTTTTTTTTTTTTTTTTTTTTTTTTTTTTTTTTTTTTTTTTTTTTTTTTTTTTTTTTTTTTTTTTTTTTTTTTTTTTTTTTTTT
>PVJS01028893.1:0-25185 GCA_004027185.1 Glis glis
GAGGAGGAGAGGAGGAGGAGGAGAGAAGGAGGAGGAGAAGGAGGAGGGGGAGAAGGAGGAGGGGAGAAGGAGGAGGGGAGAAGGAGGAAGAGGAGAGGTGGGGAGAAGGAGGAGGAGGAGAAAGGGGGAGAAATACCATTAGCTTTTATATTGATTAACTGTTACATGTTGAAGTGATAATGGTCTGGATATTTTGTGCTAAATCAAATACACTATGGAAATTCACTTTACCTACTTTTCACTTTTTGTTTTTTGTTTTTTTGGTTTTTTGTTTTTTTTTTTTTGCAGTACCGGGGATTGAACCCGGGGTGTTCTACCTCCGCGCTACACCCCCAGCCCTATTTTTTATTCTTTATTTTGAAACCGGGTCTCACGAAGTTGCGGAGGGCCTCACTAAGTAGCTGAGGCTGGCTGCGAACCCGGATCCTCCGGTCTCCGCCTCCCAAGTACTGGGATTGCAAGCGTGCGCCACCACACCCAGCTTTGCTTTTCACTTTTTGAACATGGCTACTAGAACATCTTAAGCGCCCTGTGTGGCTCAAATTCTATTTCTCTCTAGCTGCCCTAGAGTGTCTCGGGGACCACGGAGGGGCCAGAGCCTGTGGACAGGAAATGAATACTTGAAAAGAGACAGTGGGATGAAGCAGGGAGGAAACCAACAATAAATTAAAGAAAACTCCTAGAGCCGGCGTGGTGGCGCACACCTGTAATCCCAGTACTTGGGAGGCTGAGACAGGAGGATTGCAACAAGTAGTGAGACTCTCATCAACCTAGGGAGACCCTGTTTCAAAATAAAAATAAAAATAGGACTGAGGGTGTAGCTCGGAGGTAGAATGCCCCTGGGTCCAATGCCCAGTGCCACAGGAAAAAGAAAGAAGGGGGGGCGCCTGGAGAAGTAGCTTGATGAAGAAAGAGGGTGCAGGGAAGATATTTTAGGATGGGGAATTTCTTTTTTTTTTTTTTTTTTTGCAGTACCGGGGATTAAACCCAGGGGCGTTCTACCTCCGAGCTACACCCCCGGCCCTATTTTTTATTCTTTATTTTGAAACTGGGTCTCACGAAGTTGCGGAGGGCCTCACTAAATAGCTGAGGCTGGCTGCGAACCCGGATCCTCCGGTCTCAGCCTCCCAAGTACTGGAATTACAAACGTGCGCCACCACGCCCGGCTTAGGGTGGGGAATTTAAAGATGCTGGCTGAAAATTTGGGTCCAGGGAGGGGCAGGTAAAGAGATCAGGGAGAAGAAGATATTGAACAGTCCCAGAGTGGGGGTGGGAGATGGAGACAGACAATAAAGTTCCTCCAGAGAAGGAACATTTATGAGCACAATTCCCTTGCCCCGAAAAGCAGTCTAAGACACGATGGGGCGAAACAATACGTCCTGGGCAATATATGCAGAGCAAAAAGACTTGGAGTAAATCACACACAAAAAAAAAATGTGAGCGCTCTCCGGGGACGGGATTACTATTTCCCTGTGTGTGGGTTTTTCTGTCTTTCTTCCAAGTCTCCGACATTGTGCAGGTATCGATCACATAATTAGAAAAGCAAATAAATTTCTTTTAAGACTCCAAGAGGCGGGGGATGCTTCTGGGTCAGAGAAGGACACACAGGAAGCAGTTGTCCTGGGTGCCCTGGGATCACCCAGTGGGAATGTTGGGGTGGGGGCTCCCCAGTGACTGCGGCGGGACCCCAGCAGGCTGGCTCGGAACTCTCTGCCTTTGCAACGGGGCCCACGAAGCTGCCCGGAGGCCCGGAAGCTTTGTAACATACACATGGGATTTGGTTCCGGGCTGAGGGGCCATCACATCTAGATCGATGGCTCCCCCAGAGTCGCTGGCTCAGCAGCCAGGTCGCGGGCAGCGCAAAGACGCCTGGGAGGGCTGCTGGGGTTAAACTCCAGACTGAGGGCCTCCCAGCCCGGCCTGAGGCTGAGGGGACTATGACAGCCACCACCCCGCCCGACCCTACACCATGGAGGTTCCCGAGAACCGCCCTGTGCACAGCTCACGGCCTCTGACCTTCCATGCCCTGCCTCCTGGTGCGGATTCCCCTTGATTGTCATGTCCTGCTGTGAGTCCCAGATTGAATGAGTTCCTCGCTAACTTAGGGAGCACTAAGGATGTGGTGCCCGACGCAGGGGAAACAGTGGGCAGGCCTCAGACCATTTGATGTCCAAAGTAATCCTATAGGCTGACACCTGGTACCTTCCCATTTTACCGATGAGAAAACTGAGGAAAGTTAAGCCCGCCCCCTGCCCCAGGGGGTGAAGACCCGCAGCTGATAACTAAGGGGCAGAGTCAGAATGGGAAGGGAGGTGTACTCGGGGCACAGCCTGCCCCCACCCCCATCTTCCTTCCTTACGTGTCTCAGCCATGGATGCACGTATTTGAGTCTTGTGGAAGCAGAAAGAACAGAAATTAGTAGTAGTAGTAGTAGTAGTAGTAATGATACTAGGGATTGAACCCAGGGGCATTCTACCTCCAAGCTACACCCCCAGCCCTTTTTTATTTTTTGTTTTGAAACAGGGTCTCACTAAGTTGCTAAGGTTGGCCTCAAATCTGTGATCCTCCTGTCTCAGTCTCCCAAGTACGGGGATTGCAGGTGTGCACCACCATGCCTGGCAAGAGAAGAACAGAATTTTGACTTTCTCTGTTCTCTCTCTCACTCTCAATTACACATCAGGAAGGTGGCGCGTGCCTGGGGCCAGCTCGGGAGGCTCCGGAAGGCCCGTGGAGGGAGGGAACCCCCAGAGGATGTCCGGAAGGTACCGTGCTCAGTAGGCATCATTTTGGACGTGTCGGAACTCACCAGATGAATTACAAAATAAAGCCCCGAATGACAGAATAATGAGCAATTCATTTGAAATGTAAAATAAATAGGTAAATCTCTGGTGAGAAGGCAGAATAAATGGCATTCGGGTGACATTTGGTGATTAAATTAAACAGTAATGAAGATGTGGATAATGTGCCCGGAGGCGGCCGGGGAGGGCGAGTTCTCTTGTCAAAGCTCAGGACTCGGCGCCTTGGTTCTCCTGAGCAGGAGCCTCGCAGGAGTGCTGGGCTCTGGGGCTGGAGGTGGGCGGCCAGCACTGTGGAACCAGAGGCCCAGGCTGGAAAGGGCCAGCCTCGTGCTTCAGGGCCAGGCCCTGGTCTGCCAGTGCCAGGGAACCTTCAAGATGATCCAGTCTGGTCCTTTCCTTTTGTACCATGGGATGTTGAGACCCAGAAAGGTCAACAGACTTGTCCAAAGGAGACCATCAGCCGGGCTTAGTAGTACACGCCTATAATCCCAGTACTTGGGAGACTGAGACAGGAGGATTGCAGGTTTGAGACCAGCCTGAGCAACTTAGAGAAGCCTTCAAGACCCTGTTTCAAAATTAAAAATAAGCCAGGCGTGGTGGTGCACGCTTGTAATCCCAGTACTTGGGAAGCTGAGACCAGAGGATCCAGTTCACAGCCAGCCTCACCTACTTAGCAAGGCCCTCCACAACTTAGTGAGAACCTGTTTCAAAATAAAAAATAAAAAATAGGCCGGGCGTGGTGGCGCACATTTGTAATCCCAGTACTTGGGAGGCTGAGACAGGAGGATCACAGGTTCAAAGCCAGCCTCAGTTACTTAGTGAAGCCCTCCGTAACCTAGTGAGACCCTGTTTCCAAACAAGATATAAAATTGGGCTGGGGGTGTAGCTTGAAGGTAGAATGCATCTGGGTTCAATCCCCAGTACCAAAAATAAAAATAAAAAGGGCTAGGGATGTAGCTTGGAGGTAGAACAGCCCCATCTTCAATCTCTAGTACCAAAAAAACAAAACAACAACAACAACAACAATGAGTTGATATTGTAAGGTAGAAAGTTTGAGGGCGGTTTGTTACATAGCAATTAAAAATCAGAATATAGGTCGGGCGAGGTGTCGCACGCTTGTAATCCCAGTATTTGGGAGGCGGAGACTGGAGGATCGCAGGTTCGCGGCCAGCCTCAGCTACTTAGTGAGGCCCTCCACAACTTAGACCCTGTTTCAAAATAAAGAATAAAAAATAGGGCTGGGGGTGTAGCTCGGAGGTAGAATGCCCCAGGGTTCCATCCCCGGTACTGCCAAAAATAAAAAATAAATAAATAAATATCAGAATATAACCGATTTTCAAAAGAAGGAGGTATTGTCAGGAAACTCCGGCAGCTGAGGGTTCTTCAGCCCCATCTTCCAAGTTTAATGTGGGTTGAACTTGAACTCTAAGTCTTGCAGGAGAAACTCCACTGTCAGGGCCAAGGGAGCCTGTTGGAGTCCTGGAGACACTGACTACATTTATTCATTTATTCAACAAAATAAAAATTAAGTTCTACCATGGGAGCAGTTAAGACACAACTGTGCGGCCGGGCACAGCAGCACACACCTGTAATTCCAGTACATGGAAGGCTGGGACAGGAGGATCGCAGGTTCAAGGCCAATCTCAGCACCATAGCAAGACCCTCAACAACTTAGTGAGACCCTGTTTCAAAATAAAAAATAAAATAAAATAGGGCTGGGTGTGTAGCTCGGAAGTAGAATGCCCTGTGTTCAATCCCCAGTACCAAGAAAAAGAAAAAAGAAAAAGACACAATGGTGAAGAAAAAGGATACTAATTTTGTCCCCTGGGACTTACAGTTTATTGGGATAAAAAGATACCAATCGAGTCACCCTGGGGGTCAGTTACAGAGAAGCGAGACGTGCCCTGGCCCCTCCCACAGTCTCATCAGCCCCGATTACCTAGAAGGTAATCTCTGGACAGTCACTGGAGAGGCCCCCGTGTGTGCCTTACCTGCAGCCTCTTAGAGGCAGGGGGATTAAATGTAAAAAAAAAATGTTGAGAAAGCGCTTACTGTAAACGGTACACACTGCTCAATAAAGGGCAATTGTTGTTTTTATGTTGATTTTTAGCATTCACATTAATAAAAGGGAAAATGCTTTTAAACCTTCTTCTATTTGTTTCCAGATTAATGGAGAATCTATCGGGTATCTCCCCGCTGCCTAATTTGTGGCCTGTCTGCAGCCGGATTCTCTCCAAGCCCCTGAAACTTAACTCTCTCTCTCATCTTCCTCTTTCCAGTTTTCTTCCAATGTACTCATCCTGGCTCCCTAGCTTGGTCAGAGGTTCCAGGATCATGACTTAGGGGACATGATGAGCTAGTGTAAGGACCCCCTTACAGCATTGAAATAGTTAAAGTTAAAACTGCTTGCTGCAGGCTCTGGCTAACAAGGCAGGATGTCCTTAGCGGACTCACTCCCTGACCTAGACATCTGTTGGGAAAGCAAAACGTCCTTACTTGGGATCCTCCTGACTGAGGTCAAGATGGCCTTCTATAGATTAATGGTTATTGTGGTTACTATTACTGTAACAGTCTGGAAAGTCAGGGAAAACATCTTCCAATATAGAATGTACAAGGACAGCGAATGTCTAACCAGTCTGTGATGATCAACTGTATCTATAATCAACCATTGTAAAGGTCAGGCAAACCCACGTGGGACTGTCCAATTAGCAGAGGGAAACTGAGGCTCTTTGAAAATTATAAAAACTGAAGCAAAAACATGCCCGAGGTCCCCGTACTGAACTGCTGTGTCAGTTTATGTCGGGCACCCAAGCTTAAACTTGAATAAACGGCTCTTCTGTGGTTGCATACGGCTTGGTCTTCTGGTGGTCTCTCTGGGACAAAGGGTCTGAGCATAACACTAGGAGAAGGGACATCGGTGGGAGTTCATGGTGGGTTGGGGAGAGGAGGCGTTCAAGCCAAGGAGGGCTGGTGGACACCTCCAAAGTCCCCGGAGCACCCACATCTCCCAAGCTACAGGCTGGGTCAACTTCCTGACCCAGGAGACGGATTTCTTTTTTTTTTTTTTTTTTTTGCGGTACTAGGGATTGAACCCAGGGGCGTTCTACCTCTGAGCTACATCCCCGGCCCTATTTTTTATACTTTATTTTGAAACCAGGTCTCACGAAGTTGCGGAAGGCCTCACTAAGTAGCTGAGGCTGGCCGCGAACCCGAATCCTCCGATCTCCGCCTCCCAAGTACTGGGATTACAAGCGTGTGCCACCACGCCCAGCCAGGAGACAGATTTCTCACCTGGAAGTCAAGGCAGACTTCTCTTCTGGTTTTTCCAAAACCGAGGCCAGAAGGATGCATTGGGCATGGATCTCTGTGCCACTTGGCATCTCAGCAGCTCCGAGACTTCTATGTTGGGGACCAGGGGCAAGTGGGTACTTGTCCTGCATCACAGTTAACCGCGATCCCTTCCTCTTTCTAGATAGCCCTTGCACCCCCAGGAGCCCTCCCCAATCCTCTGCAACTATCCTCGTGTGACAGATGCTCTTGGTGCCCACCCACGTCCCTCAGCTGGCACTCACCTCCATGCACCCAAGCTGCTTGCTGCACACATCATGTCCCAAGTCCTGGGGAGCATGGGCGCCCACCAACATGGCGGCCATGCCAGCCACACCCCCAACACAGCTCAGCCAAAGCCTCCAGGGGGTCAGCAGAGGTGGGGTGGAACTCGAACTCCATCTTCCATGAGACCCAGCCCTCCCCGTACTGATCAGCAGCAAGATTTACTCTGCCCCAGGCGCATGCGCCCAAACTCAGCACCCAGGGCCAAAGTGGAAAGCATTCGCCCATTCATTCACTCAATTTAAGACGTACGACTTAGCCTGATGCACACCAGGCAATGTGACAGGGACTAGGAACACAGCCATGAGGTCCCTGTCCTCTCTGGGGCCAGGGCTCAGAAGGGGAGTGCTGCAGGGCAGCAAGGTGCTCACCCCGCCCCTTTCCTCGCCCTGGGCACACAGGAAAACTACATTTCCCAGCTGCCTTTGCAGATGAGTTGAGGCCATCTGGCTGGGTTCTGGTCAACGAGAGGCAAGCCGAAGATGAGGGTACCACATCTAGGTCTGGCCATAAAACCCCTGTATCTTCACCCACATTTTCTTTTCTACTTTCACACCGACTTTGAGGGCACAAGTTTAAGCTGGGAAGTATTACAAAGCAGGAAGAGCCAGGATTCCTTACTTCCTGTCCGGAGCAGGGTGGCCAGCTGGCACTGACCAACGCACCGGAAACCACAGCTAGAGTAAGAAGTGTGCCTTTCTTGTATTAAGCCACTGAGATTCAAGACAGAGTGTCACCCATGCTGACTAACAAAATAGGCTGGTGACAGAGTATGGGAAAGTATAGTTACCAAAGATGGACAAAATGATGTCTCCCGTTGCCTCCACTCTTATAGTGTGATTTCCACAGTCGCCCAGGGGTTTGTCTGCAATATAAATTAGAGGAGGCTACCTTCTCCTCCCATGCCTCCCGCTGCATCTTGGAGAAAGTCAGACTCCACATGCCGACTTCTCTGACTCCAGCCCAAGGCAACATTCACCTCACCACTACCACCCTCACCCGCACTGTCTTTCCCATCCCTCCGAGCTCAGGGCCCTTGCATCTGCAGCTTCCCCTGCCGGGAGAGCTCTTCCTCCGACTCCCAACACTCAGTTCTCAGGTCACGTATCATTTTCTTCCAGAAGACTCCCCTGACTCTGGACACACCCTACCCCATTCAGTAACTTTTTTTTTTTCTGTACTGGGGATTGAACCCAGGGAATTCTAACTCCGAGCTCCACCCCCAGTGCTATTTTTTTATTCTTTATTTTGAAACAGGGTCTCACTAAGTTGCAGAGGGCCTCACTAAGTAGCTGAGGCTGGCCATGAACCTGGATCCTCCAATCTCAGCCTCCCACTTACTGGGATTACAAGTGTGCGCCACCACGCCCGGCTCTATTCAGTAACTTCTAACCTGGTACCTCACTAATTCCCTACTTCACTCTGATGCTACCTGAAACCCTGGTGTTTGCCTAAGTGTTTATAAAGCATGTGTGTCTGCCACTCACTTCCATGATGGGAACGGGCCACTGGATGGGGGCTTGGAGCAGAGCAGACCATGTAGAGGGGGTGTGTAGAAGGATGATGGTGAGTCCCCTTTGGCTGTGTGAGCCTGAGGGCCCTGGGGTTCCCAGGTGGAGATGCCCACAGGGCAGGGGATTTTGTGGGTTTGGGAACTCAGTAAATTGTTTAGAGTTCAGTGTGGGAGCCTGGACAGGCTCCCTAAGAAGGGAACAAAGAGAGAGGGGGAGGCAGATGAACACGAGAGGTAGCTGGGAGCCATCGCAGGTTCTGAGCGAGAGGTGGAGAAACCTAGAGAAAAGGGGCTGGTCGAATGGCCAATGGTCAGATGGTCCCTGCAGAGGGAGCTGTGGTGGTCTGGATATATAATGTCCCCTGAAGAGCTCATGCAAGGATGTTCAGAGGTGATAGAATTGAATCCTGAGGGTTCTTATCCCATTAGTGGATGAATCCATTGTAATGGATCTACTGGGTGGTAACCTGGGCAGGTGGCGTGTGACTGGAGGGGGTGGGTTACTGGGAGTGTGGCCTTGGGAAATGTGCATGTGTCCATGGGCCTCCTTAGGAGCTCTCTCTGCTTCCAGCCTCCCTGATGTACGAGCAGAGCCCTTGATGTGCGCTCTCTCTCTCTCTCTCTCTCTCTCTCTCTCTCTCTCTCTTTCCACTTCCTACCACCATGCCCTGAACTCTGCAAGTGTAACCTGGCCTAACCTGGACTGAACCCTCTGAAATCTTCAGAAAGGTGAGCAAATACATCTTTCTTCCTCTAAGTTGTGGTCGTCAGGTCTTCTTGGGTCACAGCAATGAGAATGCTGAATGAAACACGAGCCACAAAATCAGATCCCCTCACGTGGTCTTCCGGGTAAGCAGCCCCTTCCTTTCTGCAGACAGGGTCCTGAAATGTCACCCAGGACACAGCTGGGGCCCAAACCCAAGTCACCGTTTTCACCTGCCTGCTCCACAGGAACAGGCCCCCTCAGGCCCTAGGACATCGATTACCTCTGGCTCTTACAAGGGCGCTTGCTAGTCAGTGACCCTGAGACCAGCGAGTAGGACAGGGCCAGGACCTCGGCAGAAGGATGGTCATGGTGACCACACTGCCAACATTTGCAAGAACAGGGCCTTCATTCTCCCAGAGCTTCACCTCTTGGCCGAAACCCACAGGCTTCTGCTTCTCATCCCTTGTCCCTGGCTCTGCCTAGTGAGCTGGTGGGCATCTGGGCGCATGTCCGGGCCTGGTGTGGAGGCTGGGAGGCCAACAACCTGCAGAGGACAGAGAGGCCATGTGGAGCCCAGGGGTGAAGTCCCAAGAGGAGCCTTGGTGCCCCCGTGTTAACAGCCAAAGTGCTGGCAGGGGCAGGTTGCCCAGTGGTTAGGGGCTCAGGCTTTAGTGCTGGGGGCCTACAGCTGGGCCTCCACTTCCCCATCTATAAAGTGGGGGTAGTAAATAGTACCTGCCCTCAGAGGGCCGCAGTGAGGATGGAGGGGGATAACCCTGGCCGCGTGCTCAGGACACGTGGCACCTGGTAAGTGTGGGAGAAGCATCAGAGTGTGTGGATTTCACCCTTTTTTATTCTTTTTCTTTTCTTCCTTTCTTTCTCTCTCTCTCTCTCTCTCTTTCTTTTTCTTTCTTCTTTTGTACTGGGGATTGAACCCAGGAGTTCTACCTCTGAGCTACACCCCCACCCTCTTTATTTTGAAGCTGGATCTTGCTAAGTTGCTGAGGATCTTGCTAAATTTCTAAAGCTGGCCTTGAACCTGTGATCCTCCTTTCTCAGCCTCCTAAGTACTGGGATTATAGGTATGTACCACTGCACCTGGCCAAGTTGTTCTTTTCCTTTTTTTTTTTTTGGCGGTACTGGGGATGGAACCCAGGGGCATTCTATCTCCTAGCTACACCCCCAGCCCTATTTTTTATTTTTATTTTGAAATGGGGTCTCACTAGGTTGATGAGAGTCTCACTAAGTAGCTGAGGCTGTCCTCCAACCTGCGATCCTCCTGTCTCAGCCTCCCAAGTACTGGGATTACAAGCATGCGCCACAACGCCCGGCAAAGAAGTTGCTCTTAATGGGGAGATGGTGGCCCGGCCTGAACCCGGGGGAGGGGGGGCAAGAGATTCCCAGGGGCTCATTCCAAGCTTCTCCCCGCGTCCACCTCAGCCACGGTGGAGCAACCCAATGGTGCAGGTACCAGAAAGACTCTGTGTGAACTTCCCAAAGGCCAGGACAGGCCCCAGACCTGGCCCGGCCAAGACAAAGAACTTTTAAAGGTCTCCCTCATATCAGAGCAAAGCGCGGCAACAAGCCCACATCAGATATAACATTTTCACCAGTGATGTTTTAAAGTGTTTCTGGAACTTTCCTCTTGGAACCGTTGGGCTCCCAGGTGCTGGTTTAATTGGTGCCTGGCTGTGCCTTCCTCCTCTCTCCTGCCTGCCCGGGAGTTCCTACCAAGTGAGCCAGCGGAGCTGACAAATTGCTTTCCCACGTAATGACACATTTATGAATACCAAATGTAGTAATTAATGCGGTTGACCTAATGTTACATTTTGTAGACGTTTAACATTTATTAATTTCGATTTTGCAGTTTTCTTTTCCCATTTGGTGGCCCATAAATATTTTAAGGGCTCAGATATTTTGCTCATACACCGATGGCTCTCCTATGACCTGGGATAAGGGACGGAAGCTCTCTGGGCCTCAGTTTCCCCGTCCCTCTCTCCGGCCATCCTGGAGTCCTGCAGAGTTGACCTGCCCAGAGAGGAGCTTTTCAGAACCACCCTCGGGCAGGCCAAGGCCAGCAGGGGCCGCCAGCAAGACCCACGGCTGAGAGATGCTCAGAGTCATCCCACGACAGACACGGGACCTTCCTCTCACCCATGAAGAGCCAAGCAATAAAAATGTTATTTTGCCAGTTGGTTGGATTTCATTGTGTGGTTTGGAGTGGGTTTTCTAGTTAATGAACCCGCCATGTTTATGACCAAGTTAAGGGGGAAGCTGCCCTGCTTCCCTGATGGCTGCCGGCTGCGGGTTGGAGCAGGACACAGCTGCATGGCTGCCTGCTCGCAGCACCAAGGACAAGCAACTTGCAGAAGGCAAGGGACGGGCAGTGTGAGCTCTCTGCTCGAGGCCTCAGGAAGATGTCCTCAGCACGGGCGCTGGAGCAGAAGGCCACGCCTGCAATCCTAATACTTGGGAGGCTGAGACAGGAAGATCGCAGGTTCAAGGGCCACCTCAGCAACTTAGCGAGACTCTCAGCAACTTAATGAGACTCTGTTTCCAAATAAAAATAAAATAAGTCTGGGGATGTAGCCCGGAGGTGGAACCCCCCTGGGTTCAATCTCTAGTACCAGAGAGAGAGAGAGAGAGAGAGAGAGAGAGAGCGCAACAAATTGCAATATTCAAATTATGCAAAAACAAAGCAAACTATTAAAAGATTTATAATCAGGGGTTGGATGAGAGGGAATACAGCTGCTCCCTGACTTATGATGGAGTTCCATCTCAATAAACCATCATAAATTGGAAACATTTTTTGTGGTACTGGAGATTGAACCCAGGGGTGTTCTACCACTGAGCTACATTTCCAGCTCCTTTTATTTATTTTGAAACAGGGTCACACTAAATTACTGAGAGTCTAAGTTGCTAAGGCTGGCCTGGAACCTGCAATCCTCCTGTCTCGGCCTCCCAAATTAAAGGCCTGGAATTAAAGGCCTGTGTCACCGCTCGCAACTTGTAAATTGGAGCCACTTTAAGTCGAAAAATGCGTTCAATACATCCAACCTACGGAACCTCATGGCTTAGCCCAGCCTACTCTGAACGGGCTCCGAACACTGACATTAGCCTACAGGTGGGCAAAACCCTCTAACTCAATGCCTATATTATAATAAAATGTTGACTATCTCATGCAATGAACTGAATACCCATATCCAAAGAATGCTGGTAACACAGTAGGTTGTTTAACCAGGAGATCACGTGGCTGGCTGGGAGCCGCGGCCGCCCAGCATCAAGAGAGCGGGTCAGACCACATATCGCCAGCCCAGGGAAAGATCAAGAGTCACAGCTCAAAATTCAAAGTCCACTTTCTACTGAGTGTGTGTTCAGTTGAGTCATTGAAAGTTGAGTATAGTCTGTACTGCAGATCAGTGGCTATAGAAAATCCAAACTCTAACCAGGCACGGTGGCGCATACCTGTAATCCCAGTACTTGGGAGGCTGAGACAGGAGGATTGCAGGTTTGAGGCCAGCCTCAGCAACTTAGCAAGACCCTGGTTCAAAATAAAAAATAAAATAGGGCTGTGGGTGTAGCTTGGAGGTAGAATGCCTCCAGTACCAGCCAGGCGTGGAGGCGCACGCTTGTAATCCCATAATTTGGAAGGCTGAGACAAGAGGATCACAGGTTCAAGGTCAGCCTCAGCAACCTAGTGAGACCCTGTTTGTTTCAAAAACCAAAATAAAAAGGGTTGGGGGTGTAGCTCAGAGGTAGAATGCCTCTGGGTTCAATCCCTAGTCCAAAAAAAAAAAAAAATTCCCCAGTACCAAAAAGAAGAAGGAGGAGCCGGGTGTGGTGGCGCATGCTTGTAATCCCAGTACTTGGAAGGCTGAGACCGGAGGATCCAGGTTCGCGGCCAGCCTCAGCTACTTACTGAGGCCCTCCGCAACTTAGTGAGACCCGGTTTCAAAATAAATTAAAAAACTAGGGCTGGGGGTGTAGCTCGGAGGTAGAATGCCCCTGGGTTCCATCCCCAGCACCACACACACACAAAAAAAAGAAAAAAAATGAGGAGGGGGGAGGAAGAGGAGGAGAAAACCCTAGAGAAGGTCCTCCCAGCCCGCCGAGAGAAAAAACCAGAAAGTGAACGGAGAGTGGAGGGAGCAAGGATTCCAGGTGTTAAGATTTTAACCTAAATATAATGCGCCTTCTCAGAGAAAGCAAAACCTTGGGGAAGAAGCCATAATCGAGGGAGGAATAAAACAATACTGAGCTGCATGGAGAAGCACCTGCCTCCGGAGGGAGGGAGGGAGGGAGGGAGGCAGGAACCCATGGCGGTCCAAGTAAAAACTCAATAAAAGCAAATTGAAACATCGCCATTAAAAACAATGTAGGAGCCAGCATGGGGGCGTGGGGGGTTAAGCAGCGAGTAGACGCTGGCGACCAGGGAGCAGAGGCCGTTTCTGAGATGTGGTAACAGCTCCGCAGCTATGTTCTGGGGAAGGGTTTTATCTCTTAGAGGTATTGCTAAAAGAGCACAGATAGATGATGGGTGTCTGGGTTTCACTTGACAACAATGCAGTGGGGGCGTGGCCTGGGCTGTAAATAAAACAAGACCGATGGGCCGCGCCTTAATCTCTGTTGGATCTGCTTGATGGTTCATTCTTACATGATCTTTCTTTTGTGGTACCAGGGATTGAACCCAGGGGCATTTTACCTCCGAGCTACACCCCCAGCCCTATTTTTTTTATACTTTTTTTTTTTTTGTGGTACCAGGGATTGAACGCAGGGGCGTTCTACCTCCGCGCTACGCCCCCGGCCCTATTTTTTATGCTTTATTTTGAAACCGGGTCTCACGAGGTTGCGGAGGGCCTCAGAGACAGAGAGAGAGCTGAGGCTGGCCGCGAACCCGGATCCTCCGGTCTCCGCCTCCCAAAGTACTGGGATTACAAGCATGCGCCACCACGCCCGGCTTTATACTTTATTTTGAAACCGGGTCTCACTAAATTGCAGAGGGCCTCACTAAGTAGCTGAGGCTGGCCGCGAACCCGGATCCTCCGGTCTCCACCTCCCAAGTACTGGGATTACAAGCATGCGCCACCACACCCGGCTTATATGATCTTTCCTATTGAATCTGTTTGAAATTTTTCCATAATAGAAAATTTAAAAATGGCTGGGCATGATGGCGCACACCTGTAATCCCAGTACTTGGGAGGCTGAGATGGGAGGATCGCAGGTTTGAGGCCAGCCTTGGCAACTTAGCAAAACCCTATTTTTTTTTTTTTTTTGCGGTACCGGGGATTGAACCCAAAGGCATTCTACCTCCGAGCTACACCCCCAGCCCTATTTTTTATTCTTTATTTTGAACAGGGGCTCACTAAGTTGCGGAGGGCCTCACTAAGTAGCTGAGGCTGGCCGTGAACCCAGATCCTCCAATCTCAGCCTCCCAAGTACTGGGATTACAAGCGTGCGCCACCACGCCCAGCTTAGCAAGACCCTATTTCAAAATAAAAAATAAAAAGGGCCGGAGGTGTAGAACACCACTGGGTTCAATCCCCAGCACCACCAAAAAAAGAAAAAGAAAGAAGTGAAAACCAAAGCAAGAGTTGAGACCAGACCTTTTGAGACAGAAGTATCAGAGCGGCGGGAGTGAGGTGGAGAAAGGAAGAGAAGTCGGATGGGGCAGAAGCTCAGGAAGGGCCTGAGCATGCAGAGCGCCGGGGCCATCACAGGACAGTGGCCTCAGTCCGGTGGCCCACGGAGCCCTGAGAGTTGTGGGCAAGAACAAGGTGGGATCCGATCCTACCTTTAAAAGGTTGCATCAGTCCATTTTCTGGGACTATAACAAAATACCCGAGGCAGGCTACTCATGAAGAAAATGAGGTTTATTTAGCTCACAGTCTGGGAGGCCAAAAGTCCAAATGGTGTGGTGAGGGCTCCCTGGCAGATGGTGATACAGGAGGACACACAGGAGAAAGGAAAGCCAGAGAGACCAGCTGGGTCAGGCTCGGGCCTGGAGAGCAGCCAGGCTCCACCGAGAAAGACCCTCATCCCATCTGTTATGACTTGAATATAGAATGATCCCTGGAAAAGTTCATGTGTTGGCAGAGCAGAAATGTTCAAAGTGAAATAATATTTTTCGTTTTTTAGTACTGGGGATTGAGCTCAGAGGCAGTCTACCTCCAAGTTACACCCCCAGCCCTATTTTATTTTTATTTTGAAACAGGGTCTTGCCAGGTTGATGAGAGTCCCACTACTTCCTGAGGCTGTCCTCGAACCTGTGATCCTCCTGTCTCAGCCTCCCAAGTACCAGGATTACAAACGAGTGCCATCATGCCCGGCAGAGTGAAATAATTGAATCAGGTCTCTCATCTCATCAAACTCCATTGATGGGTTAGTAATTTGAGTGGATTTACTGGGTGTGGAGGGTCGTGGCTAGAGGCGATGGGAGGGCGTGGCTTAGGTAGGGGTGTGGCCAGGAGGTGGGTCCCTGGGGGCGTGGCCTTGGGGCCTATATCTGTCCCTGGCCGCGTCCTCTCGCTCAGTCAGCTTTCCACCATTGAGTTGATCAGCTCTCCTCTGCCACACCATGCTGTCGTGACGGTTCTGCCTTGGAGTTGGCCGACTATGGACTAAACGTCTAAAAACGTGAGCCAAATAAACTCTTCCCCTCTGAGTCGTTTGTGCCAGGTATTTCGGTCACGGTGATGGAGAAGCAGACTGAAACACCATCGCAGGACCCTCGCGCTCCCTCATCGCTCTCCCCCTGCACACAGCTTCCTCCACGTGGCGGGGCCGGCTGAGGCCACAGATAGCTTCGGGTCATGTTGCTCCAGTGGACGACTTTGGAGAAAAGAGAATATAAAGCCCCAGAGAGCCCGGTTGGCCTGGCCTGGGTCTCACGGCCACTCGTGTGAGCAGGGAGAGGACCAGGAGTCAAATGGAGCGGGCCAGAGGATGTTGCCCAAAGGAAGGGGCTCGGAACCGAAGCACAGGGAGATGTGAATAATGTGGGCACGTCGGGGACTCCAGGAGGCGGTCGGGAAGCGGGCGGCATGGCTGCAGCCTGTGACCATGGAGGAGGAGACGGAAGAAGAGAGGGCGGGACATGATGGAGGAAAGGGGGGAGGAGTGGAGGGAGGAGAAGGGAAGGGGGTTGCCTGGATCACCAGGGTTCAGCATCTGTCGAGGCCCCAGAACACACACCTCCCCTGCACAACGGCCACCTGCTGTGCAGGGCTGACTCCACCCCGGCCCAGTCCCCCACCTTGTGACAAGGTGGCCCCGTGCCTCTTGCCAGGGGCACTGGTTTGGATCAACCAGGCCAGAGCGGATCCATTTGTGTCATTCTTCTGGTCACGAATGTTGGCTTTTTGCTGGAATTCTGGGACACAGACATCTCTCGCCTTCCAGATTAGGCGCTATGGCTGGAACTGTGCAGCCCTTTTGCCATCATGAGGGAAGCCATCCTCCAGACAAAATTAATGCCAGGAATAGGAAAGAGGGGAGAGATGGAGGGATAATTGGGCCCTGAATGGCACAATTGAGTGCACTCCCAGAGGTATGTGCTGATAGATGGGCTTTGAGTTGAATTTTTCTATTACATTTCTGCAGGGACAGCAGAAAAGCTGAGGGAAACAGAGGCCAGCTGCCATCCTCTCCCTGCGCATCTGCCTGTGATGCCTGGTGCCAAAGGGGCCCAGCGGCTGAGGGGCAGGGGTCCTGTGTCCATCAGGCTCTCCAGAGAAACAGGACCGATAACTGTGCATGCGTTGATTGAAGGAAGCGGCTCCCACAATCATGGAGTTTGGCAAGTTGAAATCTGCAGGGTGGACCAGCAGACTGGAGACCCAGAGAAGAGCCAGAGTTGCGGCTCAAGTTCAAAGTTCAGCTCCTGCAGATGACCTCCCTGCTCAGGGGAGGCCAGCCTTTATTTCTATTCAGGCATTCAACTTATTAGACGAGGCCCACCCACACTACGGAGGACAATATGCTTTACTCGACGCTGGCAGATTTCAACGTTAACCTCCCTGGGCGTGATGGCGTGTGTCTATAACCCAGTACTTGGAAGGCTGAGACAGGAGGGTCGCAGGTTTGAGGACAGCCTCAGCAACTTAGTGAGACCCTCAACTACCTAGCAAGACCCTGTTTCAAAACAAAAAAACAAATTTTAAAAGGGCTAGGGGTGTATCTTGGAGGTAGAATGCCTCTGGGTTCAATCCCCAGTACCACAAAAAAAATAAATAAATAAACATTAATCTCATCCAAAAACAGCCTCCCAGAAATACCCAGAAGAATATTTAACCATATTTCTGAATACCATGGCCCAGACAGGTTGACACATAAAATTAACCACCAGAGGGCCTCCAGATCCATCTTGTTCAACTACCTCTTGTACTGACAAAGAAACAGAGGTCCAGAGAGGCTCAGGGATCTGTCCAAAGTCACACAGCAATGTAGCAGCAGACCCTGGCTACCACATGCTGACTCCCAGGCCGGTGCTCTCTGCTCAGTCCCTTGGCTCTTGCTGTGAATCCTGGGACCCCGGGGAACCGACCTGTGCGGCTGGCCCCAGGGAACAAATGCTGGCTGATGTGGAATTTGCATATCATTTAAATGTTATTCAAAATATACAGAAATCCCCCAGTTCTGTCTTTCTCCCGCAGCCTCCTAGTTTCAGCTGCATCTGTGTGGACCCCAGAGAGCACTGGTCCCCCGGGCCAGGCCGGACACCTGCCCCAGCCTCCCCTGCCTCCCGAGGCTGCCAGGCGCAGGTGAGGACGCCCTTTCTCCACCGCCCGGCGGGCGCGGCCCTGCCCACGCGGGAGCTCCTTTCAGGTGATGCACAAACGGACGTTTTTTATTTTAATAGTCATGTATTCATTTTTATGTTGCTTTGAATTTATGGCCTGGGATGCTGGTCTCCCACTTACGGCTGTGATATAGAGTTTCCCTTTAAACCAAATTTCCGTTTTTTAAAAGCAAGTCAATGGAAATAAAAACAGCAAGTAAATAACCAAATGGGGGATGTCGATACGGCCCAACAGACAGGAAATGACAGATGTTCAGAAACGCCGGACTCGTCAAAACGTCTCCTGCCACCAAGTCAGCCGATTCCTCTGAGCCTGTGCTCCACAGAGGTGAAGGCCGGGGCGTGGCCCTGCGTGGCCGGAAGCGCCTCCGGGCCCATCTGTGCCTGGCTTTTTTTTTTTTTGATACATAATAATTGTACAGGAGTCCAGGGTGGCACAGGCCTGTAATCCCAGTACTTGGGAACTGAGACAGGAGGATTGCTTTTTTTTTTTTTTTTTTTTGCGGTACCGGGGATTGAACCCAGGGGCGTTCTACCTCGAGCTACGCCCCCGGCCCTATTTTTTTATACTTTATTTTGAAACCGGGTCTCACGAAGTTGCGGAGGGCCTCACTAAGTAGAGAGAGAGAGAGAGAGAGAGAGACATGGAGAGAGAGAGAGAGAGAGAGAGAGAACTGAGGCTGGCCTCGAACCCGGATCCTCCGGTCTCCGCCTCCCAAAGTACTGGGATTACAAGTGTGCGCCACCATTCCTGGCAGGATTGTATTTTTGAGGACAGCCTCAGCAATTTAGCAAGACCCTCAGCAACTTAGCAAGACCTTGTTTCAAAAAAAGGGAGGGCTGGGGGTATAGGTTGGAGGTAGAATACCCCTGGGTTCAATCCCCAGTATCCAAAAAAAAATAAATTGTACTTGTCTGTGGGGTACAATGTGATGATTTGACACATGCACACCTTATAGAATGGCGAGATCAGGGTAATTAGCATAGCCATCGATTTGTGTGTTTATGGGTGACAGCATTCAGTGTGCTGGTTTGAA
The DNA here is from genome assembly GCA_004027185.1 of Glis glis. Taxonomy (NCBI): domain Eukaryota; kingdom Metazoa; phylum Chordata; class Mammalia; order Rodentia; family Gliridae; genus Glis; species Glis glis. The sequence goes on from PVJS01028893.1 coordinate 18,464, forward strand.
GACCCCTCACTCAGCCCCATGGTCCGTCCAGCCCGCTGCCCCCCGAGTCCCGAGATTCCGGAAAAAGGGTCTGCGTACCAATCCTTGGCACCCCACGTCACTCCCCAGAACCTCATGGGGACCTGCTTCCTCCCACACCTCCCAGACACCTGCCAACGTGGAAACAAGCCCTCCCTCCATGCAGAGAAGCTTGCAGGTAATTAATATCCCGCCGCTTAATTCATCTGCGATACGCTCACCATTAATAAGCTAGCTAAGGGCTCCGCTTGAAATTAATAACTTCAAATGACCCAAGAGCCCTGGTTTCATAACTTCTTTTTAAAAAAAAAACAAAACACACACACACGCACACACACACACACATAGAACCGAAATAGAAAAGCAATTTTCATTTATGAGCCAGTATCATTATTCATAACTGGAGGATTGTATGGAGTAAAAGCCTTTTCCACGTAATTAGAATCATGAACATCGGGGAGAAGGGGGAGACCGTGTCTAGCCCCGGGGACAGGAGGCAGAGCACGCATGGAAAGGAGAGACCCTGCGTGCTGTCCACACCGCTGCGTGTGCGAGGAGACCCAGTGTCCATGCATCCAACCCTCGGCAGCCTGCTGCTGCGGCCACACCGGGCCAGGCTGCCAGGGAAGAAAACTGAGAAGATGCCGGGGCGTCAGATCCACGTCCTTAAGACACAAGACACAGCTGGGTGTGGTGGCTCACGCCTGTAATCCCAGTACTTGGGAGGCTGAGACAGGAGGATCACAGGTTCGAGGCCAGCCTCAGCAATTTAGTGAGACCTTCAGCAACTTAGCAAGACCCTGTTTCAAAATAAAAAACAAAAAGGGCTGGGGATGTAGCTTGGAGGTAGAATGCTCCTGGGTTCAATCTCCAGTACCAAAAAAAAAAAAGACACAGCAATAAAAATCTAATTGGGGGGTATTGGGGATTGAACCTATGGCCCTTTTATTTTTTATTATTTATTGATCTATTGATATTTTGGGGTGGGGGTACTGGGGATTGAAACCAGGCATGTTCTACTTTCTTTTTTTTTTTTGCAGTACTGGGGATTGAACCCGGGGCATTCTACCTCTGAGCTACACCCTCAGCCCTATTTTTTATTCTTTATTTTGAAACAGGGTCTCACTAAGTTGCAGAGGGCCTCACTAAGTAGCTGAGGCTGGCCGCGAACCCGGATCCTCTGGTCTCAGCCTCCCAAGTACTGGGATTACAAGCGTGCGCCACCACACCTGGCATGTTCTACCTTCAAACTACAACCACAACCTTTTTTTCTCTTTCTTTCCTTTCTTTTTTTTTTTTTTTTTGTGGTAGTAGGGATTGTACCCAGGGGCATTCAACCTCTGAACTCCACCCCCAGCCCTATTTTATTCTTTATTTTGAAACAGGGTCTCATTAGGTTCATGAGAGTCAACTACTTGTTGAGGCTGGCCTCGAACCTGCGATCCTCCTGCCTCAGCCTCCCAAGTACTAGGATTACATGTATGCGCTACCGTGCCCAGCAATAAGGTCTAATCTTAAACTACAAGGGAAGGGAGAGACCAGAGGCCGTGAATGGAGAAGCGGAGGCAAGATCAGAGGTTGGGGAAGAAGAGGGAGGATTTGAGGCGGGAAGGGAGGAAGAGAAGGGAACTGTGTTTTTCTCCCATCCTGACAGCCCCGCCCTGCGGCCCAGCCACCTCGGGCCCCTCGTCCTGTGTGCCAGACACTTGGCATGTGCCGTCTCCTTCCGAGCCTTGGAAACAGTAACCCACAAGCCTCACAGAATACCTGGCTCTGGTGCAGGTGCAGTGATGGGGATCAGAGAGGTTGAGGCACTTGCCCTGGGGTCACCAGCCCCTCTGCCGGTGTGGCTGGCTCTGCCACCTCCGCCCTCTTGTTTAAGCCTCCCAGCATCCTGGGAAAGGACACACTTCATCACACTGCAGATGTGGAAACTGAGGCTCGGACTAGCCCAAGTCCCGGCCGGGCCTTGAACCCAGGCCTTGGTTCAAGACACAGAAGAGCCAGGCGTGGTGGTGCATGCTTGTAATCCCAGTACTTGGGAGGCGGAGACCGGAGGATCCGGGTTCGCGGCCAGACTCAGCTACTTAGTGAGGCCCTCCGAAACTTAGTGAGACCCGGTTTCAAAATAAAGTATAAAAAATAGGGCTGAGGGTGTAGCTCGGAGGTAAAACGCCCCTGGGTTCAATCCCTGGTACTGCAAAAAAACAAAAAAAAAAAGCAGGCCCTGTTCTCCTGCTTTTAGAAATGGGGAAACTGAGGAACAAGGAGGTCAGACAACATGATCGGTGCCGGGCGTGATGGTGCACACCTATAATCCCAGTACTTGGGAGGCTAAGACAGGAGGATCACAGGTTTGTGTCCAGCCTCAGCAACTCAGCGAGCCGCTCAGCAACTTAGCGAGACCCTGGTTCTAAATAAAAAATAAAAGCCAGGAGTGGTGGTGCAGATTTGTAATCCCAGTACTTGGGAGGCTGAAACAGGATTGCAGGTTTGCAGCCAGTCTCAGCTACTTAGTGAGGCCCTCGGCAACTTAATGAGACCCTGTTTCAAATAAAGAATAAAAAATAGGGCTGGGGGTGTAGTTTAGAGGTGGAGTGCCTCAGGGTTCAATCCCCAGTGCCACAAAAAAAAGAAAAAATATATATATAAAATATAAAGGGCTGGGCATGTAGCTCAGAGGTAGAATTCCCCGGGTTTGATCTCCAGTACAAAAAAAAAACTCATGTGGCCAGTCGGCAGCTTGGCCTCCGCGGCCTGGCTCATAGCCACAAGTGTCCTCCGCCCTCATGCCAAGTGTCACCAACAACGAAGACGACCAGGGCCAAATGGCCACTGAACACCGTGCTAAGCCCCTCCTAGATGTCAGCCCCGAGGCCAGTGCCATCAACATCCCCCTTTTATAGGCGAGGAGACTGGGGCACAGAGAGGTTGAGTGGCTTGCCCGTGGTCACACAGCCAGAGGCAAAACTGGGATTCCAACCCAGAAAGAGCAGCTCTCGGGTCTGTGCTTCAGCCCCTCACGCTCAGCGCAGGACGGTGGGCCCTACAGTCATCTGTGGGTTTTCATAAGCCGTCCCGTGGAGCCGTTTCTGTCCTCCTAAACCCACCCTGACAGGCTGTTGGGGACCCAACTGCCCACCGGCCTGGCTCCTGCAGACTGAGCCCTGTCTTCGTGCCCCAATGCAGCTGCCTTTGCACCGCCCTCCCACCCACATCCCCTTGCCTGGCGGAGTCCTAAGGACTGGACTCGATGAGAATGTCCAGCTACCAGGACCTGGCAAGCCATCACGTCCACTCCCACGCCCATTCCACAGGCAGGGAGACGGAGGCCGCCCGCTGCTCCCGCTCCCCGCCTGCGGGTGCCCACCGAGCCGCACGCTCGTCGCTCCTGCACGTCTCATCCCCAGAGCTGGCGTGGGGAAAGACCTCCCGCCAACACCCAGGAAGAGCTCCGAGATGCCTCATCGGCAGGCAGGACCGGTCCCCGGGGCCACCTGCCACTTGAGGACACAGGAGCCACCAGAAGGACTCGCGGAGTCCAGTCCGGGCTCAGCAGCTGGCCTCGTGCCGGCTGTGTGCACACGTGCTCTGTGAGCGTCCCGGCTGACGGGGGAGGCCGGCCCAGGGGCCAGACAGGAACCTGTCACTGTCCCTTCTGAGGGACCTGACTTCTTTTTTTCTTTTTTTTTTTTTTCCTGTACTGGGGATAGAACCCAGGGACTTTCTACCTCGGAGCTACCCCCAGCCCTATTTATTTATTTATTTATTTATTTATTTATTTATATTGTGGTACTGGGGATTGAACCCAGGGGCGTTCTACCTCTAAGCTACACCCCCAACCCTATTTTTTTTTTATTCTTTATTTTGAAACAGGGTCTCACGAAGTTGTGGACGGCCTCACTAAGTAGCTGAGGCTGGCTGTGAACCCAGATCCTTCAGTCTCAGCCTCCCAAGTACTGGGATTATAAGCGAGCGCCATGAAGCCCGGCTCCTATTTTATTTTTGAAATAGGATCTCACTAAGTTACTGAGGACCTCGCTAAATTGCTGAGGCTGGCCTCGAAATCTGCGATCCTCCTCTCTCAGCCTCCCAAGTACTGGGATTACAAGCACGCACCACCATGCTCCGCTAAAAGTCATTTTCTCAGAGCCTTTGCTACCAGCACCCTAGCAGGCCCTGGAGCCCCCTTCCCTCCTGCTGCCTCGGGGCCCCGCCCATCCCAGGGTTCCAGGGCAGTCGGAACAGCACACTGCTTACCCAGCACCACGCATGCTGCAGTCCTAATTGTCACTCCCGAGCCATCGCCATGCGTCCTGCTCAGTGCTGCAGCAGCCCGCCACTCCAGGGACCAGGGAGCCGCTCCTTTCCCTCCACCATGCAGCCCCGGGGCCACCAAACTTCTTCCAGCGACTGGGGAGGCGCCACCGGGAAGAGCAGGAAAGGTCCCCTGGGAAGGGAAAATCTCCCTGGGCTGTAATTAAACTCGCTGTGGCGCAGGCTGCAGACAAAAGGGAACCCATAATGGGATTAGAATTGTCATAAATTAAAGTCATAAATTCAATAAATGCCTTATCGGCCTCCCTCTGGAAACGGCTGGCCCACGGCAGCCGCTTTGAGAGGCGGCACAGAGGGGCCGCTGGCAGACCGCTGGTGCAAACAGGCAGGCTGCAAGTTCAGCAGCCGGGGCAGCAAGTTCTAGCTGACTGGGGCCCCTTCTCCCAAGGACACCTTCGCAGGGCGAGCCATCACCGGAAATGCTCCCAACAGCGCAGGACGTGACAGCCAGTGATGCTCCAGAACCAGCAGTGGCTCCCTATTACCCCACGATTTAATCCAGCCCAGCTTTTCACCGCCCCCCCACACACGCCTTAGAATTTCCTGACACACACTCTGCTGCGCAAAAAAAAAAAAAAGGCCTTTGGCCTCAACTGTGTGATGTGGTGGGAGAGAGAGTTGCAGGGGAAAGTTCTGGCTTTGAACCCAGCTCTACTGCATGTGAACAACATGACCTTGGACAGGCATCTGCATTCAGGGGCCTCCTCCCTCCTCCCCCCAGAGCACCAGCCCGCCCCTCCATTCACCTTCTCATCCTGTGCTATTTATTTATTTATTATTTATTTATTTATTTATATATTTATTTATTTATTTTTTAGCCGTACTGAGGATTGAACCCAGGGGCATTCTACCTCCGAGCTACACCCCTGGCCCTATTTTTTATTCTTTATTTTGAAACCGGGTCTCACTAAGTTGCGGAGGGCCTCACTAAGTAGCTGAGGCTGGCCGCGAACCTGGATCCTCCGGTCTCAGCCTCCCAAGTACTGGGATTACAGGCATGCGCCATCACTCCTGGCTACAAACTATGCATTTTTTAAAGTTGGCAAATGCCATGAATGTCACAAAACACAGGGGAAAATATTTCTATTATCTGCCTAACACATGTCTAGACTTTGTTCTTGCATGTTTAGCTGCCTATTCTTGGATTCCTCCTTTATCTGTCAAGATCTTGTAACATCATTTTCTAGAAAGATAATTCCTTCAGTGTGGTGGCATGAAATAGACACACACGTGCACTCACACACGTAGGTCTACATACAAGTATAGTGAATGATTTTGTTCTGTGAGATGCGTAAACACGCAGCTTCACATGAGCACGCTTACTCTTGCAGAGCTGCTGTGGGTCTGCATCCTACTGTGGTCAGTGGAATCATGGCCCCCAAAGGTGTCTAGGCCTGGATCCCCAGAATTATGTCTAGGTTAGACCACCTGGCAAAGGGGATTAAGTTTGCAGAGAGAATTAAGATTGCTGCCTGGCGTAGTAGTGCACACCTGTCATCCCAGTACTTGAGAGGCTGAGACAGGAGGACCACAGATTTGAGGCCAGCCACAGCTACTTAGTGAGGCCCTCAGCAATTTAGTGAGACTCTGCTTCAAAATAAAAAAAATAAGCTGGGCGTGGTGGCACACAACTGTAATCCCAGTACTTGGGAGGCTGAGACCGGAGGATCCGTGTTTGCCACCAGCCTCAGCTCTCTCGCTCTCTCTCTCCCTGTCTCTCTCTCTCTCTCTCTCTCTCACTTGTAATCCCTGTACTTCGGAGGCTGAGACAGGAGGATCGCAGGCTCGAGGACAGCCTCAGCAAGTAGTGAGACTCTCATCAACCTAGTGAGACTGTTTCAAAATAAAAATAAAATAGGGCTGGGGGTGTACCCTCAGAGGTAGAATGCCCCTGGGCTCAATCCCAGGACCACAAAAAAAAAAAAGAAAGAAAAAGAAAAGAAAGGAGCCGGGAGTGGTGGCGCGCACTTGTAATCCCAGTACTTGGGAGGCTGAGATGGGAGGACCGCAGGTTTGCGGCCAGCCTCAGCTACTTAATGAGGCCCTCCGCAACTTAGTGAGACCCTGTTTCAAAATAAAGAATAAAAAAATAGGGCTGGAAGCCAGGCGTGGTGGCGCACGCTTGTAATCCCAGTACTTTGGGAGGTGGAGACCGGAGGATCCGGGTTCGCGGCCAGCCTCAGCTCTCTCGCTCTCTCTCTCCCTGTCTCTCTCTCTCTCTTTCTCTCCTTAGCGAGGCCCTCCGCAACTTCGTGAGACCCGGTTTCAAAACAAAGTATAAAAAAAAAATAGGGCCAGGGGCGTAGCGCGGAGGTAGAACGCCCCTGGGTTCAATCCCCGGTACCACAAAAAAAAAAAAAAAAAAG
>PVJS01028894.1:0-25177 GCA_004027185.1 Glis glis
AGGGGAGGGGAGAAAGAAAAGAAAGCATATGGAGGATTTAAAAATATATTTCTATAGATGATAGTATTATAGAAAAATAAGACCAATATTTGGGTAGTAAATTGTGACCACTTCTGGAATATGCCATCCATGCTTCACCACATAGAGGAAGGAGCCTTCTAGACCTGCAGTGCTGTGTCAGGCAGGGTGATTCGTGAGTAGGATTCTCCATGGTGCACACCTATGAAGGCTGCAGTAGGTCTTGACTAGGAGGATAACATTGTCCTTCCTTGAAGTGGATCTGACTACAAACCAGGATGGCCCAAGTGAGAAAATATTTACTGTGATTATTGCCATTTATCTTGCTACCACATCCATTCTCATTCCTCCAAGAAATAACCATGAGGCCGGGCAGAAGAAAGTTGGCTGTTTATTTGGGAAATTATTTGAATGGTCCTCTCCTTTGTTATTATCTGGGCTGAGTTTGATTTATTACTTTTCCTTACCTCTCTTTTTGGTATATGATCTTTCCTTCTCACGTTGAAATGTTTGGAGACCATGAACCTAATGCCAGGAGGGGAGAGGGGAGGAGTGTGGTGCTTTGGAAGACTCTGTAGGAACTTAGACCTGGAACCCTAGGTAATAGCAGCCCTCTGTAGTTTATAGGCCTTGCTCGGTTCTTTCCTGCTGTGGATATGTGAAGTTAGCAGTTATTATAATGTTGGCCAATAGAAAAGATGAGAAACGAAAAGCAAGAATATGTGCACCTTAAGTGACTTGTATCTAGCTTTATGGTTTTGTCAAAAGACTTCCTTTTCCTTGTCTTTTCTCAGCCTTTTTGTGACCTCAGTAATAACTGCTATAAATTCCTCACATCTTGTCATTCCAAGGGCAGATCACAGGACTCAGCAAGCCTTAGCCAATGAGAAATGCAACCTCACTTTTCTTCCCTGTCCCAAGTTAGGAACACATCGTTCAGAGTTTATCTATTAGAAATACTTGAGATGACATAGACATAATCTAACCAGAATTAATCTGGTCTGTGCTTTTCTATGGTCAGTGTGCCCACAGAATTAGGGAACAAGGCATATTCTTATTTGTCAGTGAAGAGACTTAGATGATGTTTTGGGAAGACCACCTTTTATTCTCTATTATTTGTTGTAATTTCATAAGCACTGGGATCCTCAGATATGAGAACACCATTTCTACAATGTTTAGACTGAAAATTGATTTTCAGCATTGACCCTATGTATCACTTAACTCTGTTGGCTGGAATTGGGGCATACACCTGCTGAAGGAGTATGCCCCTGAGCTAGGATCTGTCCCCCTGGGGGCTCTCACCTTGGGTTTATCTGTGGCATTGCTTATCTTATTTCCACAGCAAGAGCTGACCAAGAATTCTTTCAACTCGGAAAGTTTCTTAAAGAGTAAAGAAAATTTGGTTTCCCTAGTGGCCCTTTTCTACTTCTTTCTATATTAACTTACATAAATGCACTGTTATGGTAAATTTAGAGTAAAATGAGTACATTGGTTCGTGGTATATGGCTGGGAACCAGTTTTCTGACCCAGATTCTTGGACCTTCTCATTCAGGCTGCATTTTATGTTTTAATATATTATGAATCTGAAACTTTTTCTTGACAGAGCCCTAGAAGGATTTTCCCCTCCACTTTTATTTGGTAAACTTGCTTGATTCAAGATTAGTCCTAAACGTAATTTTCTTCAGTTTTAAGCAGTGAAGTACAAAGAACTATTACTAGTTTTTCTATAATAAAGTATTGGCTTTTCTTTTTTTTAAAACATTTTTACTGAAGTCTGCATTAAAAATTGGGGTCTTTAAGCATCTGTACCAATAGATAATAATTATAGAAACTTTGAAATCAGAGCATGTATGATATTTTAATGTTACTTTTTCCTGATGTGGGATATTAGAATAATATAGTGACTTCTTGCAACCCTTTGATAGAGATCCTCAACTCACTTACCTCATGTACCCTTCATACAGCTCCAGAATAGGAGCGAATTTGATTTCTTATTTCTCTTTTCTCTCACAAGGCTAAATATATCATCATTGGAGATGCCAGTTTTATCTTGAAAGCAGTGCAAAAACGTTTTTGTTATTTTATACAGCTATGTCTGTTTCTTGGATTTATATATACAACTTCCGATAACAACCAAAATTATTTCTAAATCCATTTACATGGGTCTGAAAACCATACTACTACCTCTTTATGATAAAGCGTGACAGCAGAAAACCTAAAATAAGTGTGTGACATTCCATATATGGAATCTTTTCTGTGCACAGAATTGTTTTACCATGTTTCTTCCTTTCTCCGACACATTTACATTTATAGAAATAACTCATGTATTACATGACAAAATGTTTCATTAGTGGATTCCCTTGGGATAGCTGATTTAATATATGGACTTCAAAAATCTACTGCCAAGATCATTAGCAATAAAAGGTGATGTGTTACTGGACCTTATGATAATTGTATGATATCATATAATGCTGAGAGGATTCGAAGAACTCATCAGAAGTTAAAATGGGTTACTCTGTCAACAGATCCAGAGCCTCAGCCAATAATCTTCCATCTCAGTGCTGGATTGTCGCAGCAGCTCTAAGCGGTTTAAATCTTAAGTCACTAATGTTTCTTTGCCTTATCTTCTCAAGGTATTGATATTAGAACCAACCAAAATCTATCAGCCTTCTTACTTGTCTATCAACAATGAAGTTGAGGAAAAGACAATATCTATTTGGCACGTGCTTCCTGATGACAAGGTAAATTATGCAATTATTAAAATAAGAGACTACACCCTTCTGGTGTTTACCTATACTAGCCAATGTCTATTAAGAAAAAATAGCTTGATTGTACTTGTCATGGCATAAATATATTCTGTAATGTATAATGTGCTAAATTTGGGTTATGAATTTTACTCAATTAGTAAAATACATTTGGATTATTATTTGGATTTTTATTATAGATGGCATAACTATTCAGGGTATACTCAAAATTGGAATGTTTCTGTTTTGTAAATTCATGCTGTAAATTAAATTATGTACCAAAGAACTAATACTTAAAGTATATGTTGTAAATGATGCATATCTTATTTCTAGGAAGCCTGTCACAATAATGCCACTTTTTGTCTTACACTGGAAACATGATAGTTATCTTGCATCTAACTGTTTAGTTATCTAAGTAGCTGCTAAGTCTCAGACTGGCCACGGCCTCTGTGTGCTGTGCATGGAATGCAATGGCTGCTCCCACTTGTCTTCAGAAGGACCTTACGCCCTTTCATTTCTCCTTACAGCAGGCATGTGGATAAAGCTTGCCACTAATGTTTCATTGGTTTTGATGCAGCTATAAACCATCCTACCTTTAAAAAAAAATAGAAACTTTTCAAGACCCGACAAGTTCACGGGATAAACCACAGAAATGAGAGAAGTCTTGGGAGAAAGTAGTTCATTTACGGTATTTTTTGGCAATTGTTTTCCCAAATACCCTTGTAATTTTCTTTAAACATCTTGCATTTGTGTAGCCACTCAACAGATATTTATTGAGCGCTTATTCTGTGCCAGTCCCTAACTGTGTTAGACAGTAGGGAAACAGCTGAGTACAAAATAAGTAAAATTGCTGCCCTCCTGCTGCTTCCTGTTGACTCAGGGAGGCGGTAAGCCAATAAGTAAAACATAGAGGTATAGAGGTATATTCACTGGTGAAAAAGGAAGAGTAAAGCAGGAAATGGATTAAGAAGGTCTGTTTGGAGTATGGGGGTCGCATTTTTTTTTTTTTTTGCGGTACCGGGGGTTGATCCCAGGGGTGTTCTACCTCTGCGCTACACCCCCGGCCCTATTTTTTATACTTTATTTTGAAACTGGGTCTCACGAAGTTGCGGAGGGCCTCACTAAGTAGAGAGAGAGAGAGAGAGAGAGAGAGAGAGAAAGAGACAGGGAGAGAGAGAGAGAGAGAGAGAGAGCTGAGGCTGGCCGCAAACCCGGATCCTCCGGTCTCCGCCTCCCAAAGTACTGGGATTACAAGTGTGTGCCACCACGCCCGGCGCATTTTTTTTTAAATGTGGTTTTTGAGTCCAGAACCTGGGTTTAGATTTTATCACTGCCCTTGGGCAACTTGGCTTCTCTAAGCTGTGGTATCTTCTTCTGTAGATGGGATAATAATAATATCCACTTCAGAAGGTTGTTATGAAGATTAAATGAAATCATGTAGGTAGAGTGCATTTCATTATAATGAACGTTCAATGTATTTTAACAACAGTAACAACAACCATAATGAAATGACTGCTTTGTACATAGTAGGACTGAACCCTAATTTTGAAACCCTGGAACTTTAACCTGCTTCACTCTTTAAACAACATGGGCATAATCACGTAGGAGGTTGTTATTGCTCTACTAGGGCCCAAAGGTGGCTGTGTGTCTGAACCACCTGTGGTACCCTGACCTGCAAGACATCTACTGAATAGGAATCTTTTGTGTTTAGTGTGAAGCTTGGGCATGTGCAATTTTATGAAGATCTCTGCATGATTCTGATGTGAAGCCATGGTTGATAACTTTAGTAGAGGGTGAAGACATACAAAATTACTCAACTGTAGTAAGCAAAGAAGAATCAGTATGTTCTTGTCTTTATGACTAAGCAGGTTCCTACAGATAGTGTTTTTCAAAGTGTGGTTCCCTGGAACACCAGCATTTAAGTCACCCACAGGGCTGGTTTAAAATATAGATTCCTAGCCTGGTGTGATGGGGCATGCTGAAATCCCAGTACTTGGGGGGCTAAGACAGGAGGATTACAGATTTGTGAGGCAACTTAGTGAGGTCCTCAGCAACTTATTGAGACCCTGATTCAAAATAAAGTATAAAATAGGGCTGGGGTTAATGCTCAGAGGTAGAACACTCTTGGTTTCAATCCCTAGTACAAACGAACAAACTAACTAATTAATTAATTAATTCCTGGTCTGCATGTCACACCTACTGAAGAGTCTTAGAACTCATGTGAGAGCCACCATCTTAGGAAGTTCAACAGGAAAATCAACATGGCATGTTTATAACCTATCAAGAGGAGTGTCCCATGCTCTGAGCTGTTCAGGTCAGCTAGAACAGACCCTTCCCCGATGTCAACCATGGCAGGCCCTGTGGTGTCTATCAAAGCAGCAAGAAGTCACTTGTCCTAGTACCATAGTTTCTAGGAAAGGTGCTGCCTTGTGTTTGAAATGAGCAGATAGATACTGAGCAACACCCAGAGTGCATTTTTCATGATTATTTCAAGTCGTATCTGTTTGGATAAAGTTGGTCCTGTTAAGTCTGTGGCTTAGTATTATAGGAGATGTGCTAAATGTTGATAACATAGTCATGGAGAGCACCATCCATTTTCAACACAAGCCTGTCTAGTAGCATTGAGAAATAAATAGTGGCATCTTTTTGAACTGTGGTCTTCTTCAGATCCAGGTTGTGGAACGTTGTCCTTGTCGGCACTTACACAAGACCATCTGGACTGGCCGTACCAGCATTTTAGAGAAACTCTATTAATAGATTGTGATAATTAAGGATCTTCACCCAACAAGCCCCAAATCACACATTCTGATATTTGCCACTATACGCAGTCAGAAATTTGACTCTTTCACTATTAAGAGTGCCAATCATATAGGTAAACACTTTTTAAAAAGTCGCTTATGGTCCTAAATTATGACAGAAAACTTCCTTGATAATGGACCTTTATGACAGACTTTCAACTAAGACATAGCTTCCCATTATACTCACTCTTTTGGTGAAGAGACAGGGAAAAAGACTCAGAAGAATGTAATTAACCCAGCAACCCCACTGTTAACATTTCTAACATGTAAGTTAGACACCTCGCCAAGCACATCATATACAGCTTAGGAAAGCTGTGTCTCAATAGCATTTTGTGAGTTTTGTGAGCATTTTGTGAGTTTGGTGGACCTTGGGACTGTGCTGGTTTATGGGCAGGGAGGAAGGGCTATGAGCTCTTGTTCTATGAAGATCAGTGAGGAGGAAGATGGGTGAGGCCCGGAGTCCTTAGACAGGGCCTCATACAGGAAGTGGAACCTGGCCTTTGACTGTGGGTAGGACTAGAAGAGGTAAAGGGTCAGGGAAGACAACCTTGCATAGAAGAATAAGGCAGAATTCCAACAAAGGCCCCATAGAGAGAGTGAGCGTGGGAGGGTCAGAGCCTGACTGACTCACAAGGTGACAGTTGTCGAGTGTGGTGGGGAATATGGTTGGGTAGCCAGGATGGTATGAACGATTGCACGCTACATGAGCTAGGAAGAATTTAGATGTGTCGGTAGAATGCAGGGCACCACTGACACTTCTTAAAACCTGAGAGCTGGTTTGAAGGCAGAAGAGAGTAGCAGTTAAGAATGCAGCATGAAGCCTGATGTTATCTCGTTGATGTTATCTATTCACTATCTTATGCTCTGTGGCCCGGACAATCCACTTAAACTCTCCAAGCTGAACTTGCCATATATATAAAAGGAGAATAACTGTACCTCATAGAATTGTTGTGAAGATTAGGTGAGATAATTATTGTAAATCATTTAGCACAGGACTAACTGGCAGGGAACAAAAGGGGGAGGGCTAATTGACCAATGTGTGCATGTATACCTCTATCACCCTGAAACCCATCAAGATGTATGATTACAATGCACCAATAAAAAATTGCAAAATAAAATAAATAAATAAAATAATAATGGTGGTTATTAAAACGATAAGATGCACTGGGAGTGGTGACACATTCCTATAATCCCACCACTTGCGAGGCTGGGACAGGAGGATCACAGGTTCCAGGCAGGTCTCAGCAACTTAGCAAAGCCTCTTTTCAAAATAAAAAATAAAATAGGGCTGGGGGTCTAGCTCAGGGGTAGAATGCCCCTAAATTCAATCCCTAGTGCCAAGAAAGAAAAATAAATAAATAAATGAGATAACTGTAATATATATCTGGACTTGATGGAAGAGTTCAGAAATCTTGGACTCTGGAGGATGACAAAGGAGACTCTTAGAGAGCTAGGTAGGTATGAGGCAGGTAGGGCACTTAGACCAGGATGATGTGATGATGATCATAAAGGGACAGGCCATTTGGAAAGGAAAGTATATGACTTAAAGAAGAATTAAAAGGGAGGAATAAGTGTAAGGTGACTCAAATTTTGATGCACTGATACTGGCAGGCTACTTAGAAGGAAAGCCTGAGTTGTAAAGGAATCATAAGGTGTTTCATGTTGGACTTTTCAAAATTGGAACTGATGGTATGACTCTAAGTAGAATCTTCTAGAAACAAAATTGAGGATAATCAATATAACTGTATAAGCATGTTATTAATATTGCTTTAAGGTGAAGTGTTTTGTTTACATTATTTTAAAGTATATCCAGACGTGTTCTCACAAGCTCAAGTTTAGTAATCATCCAGTTGAAACAACAAAAACTAAGACAAGTTAGCAGACCTGACATGGAGGGCAAGTGGGGCTGGGAGAGATTTTCAAAGGCTCAAGTGGAAAGAGCAAGGTTATCCAAGGACACTTGGAAATGGAACAGGACTAAAGGAATTAGCGATTAACAAGGCCCAGAGAATCAGTGGAGAGCCAGAAAAATTTGGAACACAGGGGGAAAAAAAGTAATCCAGAGATTTTTGGAAAAAGAGTGCTATTTCCAGCTAGTTGTTACTGTTTTCTCCTTCCTGGAGGTTTTTGATTCATTGGGCCTTCTGTTGACTGTCTTATGCTTTCTGACAGTTGTAGAGGTGATTTTGATATTATGCTAAGAAATAAATATGTTAGAATATACACCAATACATTAAGAAGGGTTACAGAAACAGGCTGTGAATTACCAGCTTCCATTTTCGCCATCTTCTGATCAAGAAGAAATGCGTTTGCACTGTTCCTGTTCCCTATAATCTTCAGTCCTAAAAATTCTCGGGGTCATAGATGTAAACTTTTATAAGTCAGTTTCCATTTTGATTTTATATTGATTTCTTGCAAATCCTCCTTCTCTCCATCATGTATTCATTACCACTGACATGTTCTCTATCTTTCTATATTGGAGTGGTAAAATTGGAAGGAAGATAAGCAATAAAATAAGAACTTTATCACCAAGTTAGTTTAAAATGCATATAAAGTTGTAATTAAATAACGGGTAAGCAGCTAGTTCAATAGGTCTTATGTTAAACAAGAAATAGATTGTTTTTTACATAGAATGTCTTAATTTCTTTAAAATGGAACAAAAATATTGCTTTTCATTTATCATATTTATTTTTTATTCCTTCTCAGTATTTTCATTGTAAAATGTGGGATCAGCAGCTCCATGAGTTAGAATATACTTTTTTGTTTTGTGGTACTGGGGATTGAACCTAGGGGCATTATACCTTTGAGCTATACTCCCAGCCTGCCTGCCTTTCTTTCTTTCTTTCTTTCTTTCTTTCTTTCTTTCTCTTTCTTTCTTTCTTTCTTTCTTTCTTTCTTTCTTATTGAACTCAGGGGCATTCTTCTATCTCTGAGCTACAACCCAGTCCTATTTTATTTTTTATTTTAAAACAGGGTCTCACTAAGTTGCTGAAGCTGGATGTGAACCTGTGATCATCCTATCTCAGCCTCCCTGAAGTACTGGCATTACAGGCATGTGCCACCACACCCAGCTCCTAATTTTTCATTTTGAAACAGGGTCTCACTAAGTTGGGGAGGGCAGTGCTATAACTTGCTGAGGCTGACCACAAACCTGAGATCCTCCTATCTCAGCCTCCCAAGTTACTGGAATTACATGCCCAGCTTAGTATATACATTATACTGCAGTTTTTCAAATTTTTAAGCAGATTATATACTAATTCCCAGGGACTCTTAGAGAATTATATTACATTCAAGGACAAAATCAATTGAATCCCAGTCTTACCAGTTCTCCCATTGATGGTTGCTGCTTAAAGTCAATGAGTACTTGAAAAAAAGTCTGCATGGGTACAAAGAAAGACCTAGACTGGGGAAGAGAAGCTATTTGCTTCTCTTATTTTTATTTAGAATTCCCCTCCTTTTAGGGGTGAAGTTCAGGCACTCTTGGCCTCTTTGGGGGCTTCTCGAGCACAGGTCGCAAGAGCCCATTGGAGTACCAAAGGTGCCTCCCCTCCCTCACCCCAGCTCCAGCCTGTGGCCTCTCAGAGGAGACCTGGAAATGTGTGAAGGGAGCACGTTTGCTCCAGATTCCAGATCTCATGATGATTGATGTCCTCCAGTAAGGATGTTTGCAACTGCAAAGCTCCCAACTAGAACAGCTTAAATAATAGGGAAATGCTATTTTATATTATAAGAAATTCCGTAGTGGGGTCATTCTGATATCAGCATCAGAATTTTGAGTTGTTTTCTCCATGAACTCTTGGTTGTCCTCTCCTGGTCTTAAATAGCTGCTCCAAGCACTCCAGGGAGGAGGTCAGGCCATCTCCAGCATACCAAAAGTTGTATCGTGCCACCTACCATGTTTAAACCAGTTGCCAGCAAGGGAAATGGACTTACCATGGCCATTTTAAACTAGTGAATTTCACCATCTCACCTGGACCTGAACTACATTCACTTTTGTTAGCAGAGGAGGAGGAGGGAATGGCTGTTGCCTAGGGAACAAGCAAGGCCTGCTGCACTATGATTCCAGCTGTCCTAACTCAGTGTTAACTCCCAGTTCTTACTCTTGCCCTAACTGGTGCATGGGATCTGAGGCTGACCAGTTCCTAGGAAATGGTGCTTGTGCTGATTTATTTAGGTTGAGTATTGGTTTGGGTCCCCGGAGCCTTGTAACTCACAAATTGGCTTTGTAGCTCACCAGCGCCTCCATGTGGTAAGTCCCACCATCAGGGAAGATGGGAGAGGAGGCCTCCTGCTCACTGCATCGCAGGCCCTGGGCTTGACGCCACCAAAATGGGATGTTCCCTGGCAGCACTGGCAGTCTTTCAGGAACCTAGTATTCTGAAACTGTTCAACACCTTTCCTACAAAACCAGCTCAATCAATCTGGGAAATCTCTCCTTGGCTGCTCCCAGAACTGGGTGACGGAAGGTTGATTTACCAGTGCTGTCTTGCCAGCGTGCGCTGGTTGCTGTGTTCAGTGGCTGGCTGCGCACTGCCCATCCAGCTCTGCCTTCATCCCCCACCTCCTCATCCTGGACCTGGCCTTGGAAAGCAGTTCAGTTCCTGGCTCTGAGGACAAGGCTGCATTGTATGCAGGTAGTATATGGGTAACAGCTGCACAGATATGCAGGTCCTATGTCACACAGATATCCACCTAAGGCTAGCAGGATTTAGAAGGAACTTTCCAAATTACCAATCTGCTATATTAATTTACTTTCCTCTGCACTCTGGTTAAGAGAGCCACATTCTGTGAGCACCTTTCTAGAGGGTCTTCCCTCCCTGGACATCATGTATAACAGAATTTGCTCAGAGTTAATTCAGGTCACATCCTTGTGACCTGACTGATGTGCACTGAAACTAGTATTTTAGGGTTGGGGATTTAGCTTGGTGGTAGAGCACTTGCCTAGCATGCCCAATGTCCTGGGTTCAATTTCCAGCATTGCAAAAAAAAAAAAAGGAAAAAAGGAAACTAGTATTTTAGTAAATCTTTATCAGACTTGAGAGGACCTATTTTTTATTTTTAGTTGCAGTAGCCCTAGCAAACAACTGGGGGTTGTGGATATAAATTGTGGCTTTTTGAGTTGCTTTGGCCAAGAGGCAAGTTCTGGTCCACCTCAGATCCACAAGGCTTCATTAACCCATTTCACTATCCCAGGCAAGACCTCAGCCTCCTGGCAGAGGGCAGGTTAGGGCTTGTTTTCTTGATTGCTTTACATTTACGGAGTTGAATTTCAGTGTGAATTTATTACTGTGAAATACTCACTAAATACAAACACATGTATCAGCTGCTTATTTCTATAAAATATTTATATTCTCAATTGTAGTTTGTTGTCAGACACTTTATAAGGAATATGATTCATCTTGGAATTTATTTAATTTGGGGGTATATTAATTTGATAATAGTTGTAACAGCTTTAGTAATAAATTTGAGAAATAAATTCCCATTTTTTTGGCTCTAGACACTGTAAATCACCCGTATCTATCATGATAATCTTTTTTTATGTTCAGACTTTATTAGCATATTGAATTTTACATAAATTAGGTAACAACACCTTGTATTTTTGATGGACAATATGTACATGTATACACACATATGTACTTGCTCTGTACATTTCTGAAAAAATAGACCCACTGGTTTAGTTAGAAATTTTACCTAAAAATAATTCAGAAATAATTATCTTTAAAATCTTGCAGAGATTTTATTCAAATTAATGTTTTTCTTTCTCAGGAAAAAAGTATTGCTCAACCCTACTCATTGAATTACCTTGATCACTGGGGTTTTTTTTTTTACTTAAAAAATTAGTGCACAACAGTTGTTACTAAAAATTAAGCTTTAGAATTTAATGAGACTTATTCTCCCAAGCTCTTTTGGAAGCTGTTTTATTAAAGTACAGGAATTAGTAAGTAAACATCACCCTTGTGACATAAGAATGAATTCCAGCTTCCACCTCATAATTTCTTCATGAAGAAATGTGCACTAGGAAAAATGACTGTGTATATTATTAAAAATCATAAAATGAAATTACTTCTGTTATTTTCCATTTGGATGACTCAACATTTTTTATTGTGGCTGTTCTTCTCTTGTGTTCTAGAAAGGTATACATGAATGGAATTTCAGTGCTTCTTCTGTCAGGGGAGTGAGGTAAGTTTCCTTGGTACATTTCATTTACTTAAATGACATTTTCTGGAATATCCATAGCCTAGATAGGACTTTTAATCATGATTTTATGCTACAAAATATTTCAAGAATAATTCTGTTGGTGAAAAGCCCAAATTTCTTCATTCGCACTGTCTCCATTGTGAAGAGATTTCCAACAAGATGTTCACTGTTAGCTGAACTGACTCTGTCACCTGCTTAAAATAGTGTGAGTTTGGGATGAGTATGAACTTGGACCAGTATCAAGGTGTAGGTAAAAGGGATAAGGAGGTCCTCTCTAGCTGGCTGAGTTCTTGGTTTATGTTGTAGGATGGTTTTCTGTCTTTTTGGTATACCAGAAACTAATCTCCCCTTGATAGAATCAAAGCACACATGCCATCTACCAGCTTGTGTCCTGTAGGTGATATTAATGGCATGCGATTATAGGGAGCCCATTTTTAAAAGCCCTTCCTAAGATCCCGGTTAATGCAGTGTTCCAGAAATTACAGTGATAAACTTCAGTCCTCACATAACTGTCCTAACATGGCTGAAAAAATGCCATTTCTTGGAAATTAGAAATAAGATTGCTTTTTTGAATGAGGAATCATTGGTTAAGTGTTTAAACACTTGTTCTGTAGGAGCTCAGACTAAAGCAACTCTTGGAAATTTCAGCCCAAATTAGTTATGTTTACTACTATTTACCCGCACATAATAGAAACGGGAGACTACAGATTTGCAGGCTAGTTATGCAATATCCTGTTGCTTTTGTAATCTGAGTAATTGGCCTTGTTAGAGTGTGAACTGGTAGAGCAGTCTGAGTCATAGATAATTTTACTTTGCCTGGTAGAACTACCTGTTACCCCATGACTGATCTGAACAGCAGCAAGCAAAATTATGGTCTGACTCATTATATGCTTTCTAATCAATATCTTCTCAAATAAAGCTTCACTCTCTTGATATTTAATTTTAAAATCAATTGTTTGCAAAGTGCTCATTATTTATTGCTGCATTTTTAAGCAATCCATTTGGTATAGCAAATGTAAATTCCACTTTATCAGATCTGTTTTCCAATGGATTAATTTTCTTTCATTAGATGTGACAGCTTTATGATTGTGATTTATGACATCTGGCTATTGCTGGCTTATATGTTGGGATACTTGAGTTGAAGTCTGTGACTTCAAAGAAAGCTAACTTTTCCTGGCTTCCTCCTCGATAAAAAGGAGATGGCAAAAACTATGGAACAAAATCCAACTAGGTCAGCAGTTTGTCTTGCGTCACCCCGGAACTTGCCCAGCGCAAGTCAATGGGTGTTTATTGAGCACTAGCTATGTGCCAAATGCTGAATCTTAGTCTGCTAAGGATACAAAAATGACTGAGATGTGAACTCCTCTCTTCAGGAGCTCATAAGCCACATGTGGTGGCACATGCCCGTAATCCCAGTAGTCAGAAGCTGAGACAAGAAGGTCGAGTAATTCAGAGGTAGAACACACATGGGTTCAATCCCAGTACAAATAAATGAATAAAAAATAAGCAAGCAAGCCATCCAGCCAGCCACAGTCCAGTAGGGAAGGGATCAGACATTTAACAACTAACGACAATATAGTATGAGATGAGCAATGGTAGAAGCAAATTCTGAGAACCGAAGGGCAAGAGGGAGTCTTTCTGTTTAGGGTCGAAATAGGGCAAGGAAAGGAGGTAAGGTCTCAGCTGGGCCTTAAGTGAAGATTAGATTTTTTTTTAAAGAAAAAATGATGCACATCCCAAATTGAAGAAATAGCAGGTCCAAAGGCATAGAGGTTAGCAAATTATGGTCTATGGGCCACATGTGGCCTGTTGCTTGTTCTTATAAATAAAGTTTTATTGGAAGACAGCCATATCCATTCATTTGTTATCTAAAGCTGCTTCCATGTTCCAACAGCAGAATTGAGTGATCTGACCTGCAAAAGCTAAGATATTTCACTATCTGGCCCATTACAGAAAATGTTTGTCAACTTCTGGCATAAAACAGCATGGCCTAGCTTGTCAGCTCAAAATTATTTCATATTGCTCTAAAGAAAGACACTTGCATAGCTGGGTGTGGTGGCACACGCTTGTAATCCCAGTACTTGGGAATCTGAGACAGGAGGATCACAGGTTCACAACCAGCCTTGGCAACTTAGTTAGGCCCTCAGAAAATTAGTGGAACCCTGTTTCAAAAAATAAAAATAGGGCTGGGACTGTAGCTCAGAGGTAGAATGTCCCTGGGTTCAATTCCCAATACAGGAAGGAAGGTAGGAAGGAAGGTAGGAAGGAAGGAAGGAAGGAAGGAAGGAAGGAAGGAAGGAAGGAAGGAAGGAAGGAAGGACGGACGGGAGGGAGGACGGGAGGGAGGAAGGGAGGGTACTTGCAGAGTTCACACCAAGTACTGTTCCACTTCTCTAAAATCTGTATAGCTAATGAGGTCTTTGATTGCCTCCACAAATTGCCTTCCTAGCTTTGGAAGCATTTCATTGTTCTACAGATTTTGTTGGCCCAGAATCACCAAGGTCAGCCAACCAGTTGATATGTGTGCTTCTCCTCCCAGCACACGGATTAGTGCTACAGTGCACCGCCCCTTGCCATGCTTCAATGGAAGGGACATGTAGTTTATGCGCACCTGCAGTGCCCCAGAGCAGATGGACTCTGCAGAGACGAGTCGGAGGACAATTCTCAGAATAGTAAATAATTTAGCATTTGGGTGTAGGGAATATCACTCTGTAAAGTGCTGTTTATAAGTTTTTAATATAAACAACACTGACATCATTATCAGGATTGGGTATAAAAAGTATTTTTCATTACAGATCCATAGAAGTATTGATATTTCCCTGAGTAATGTTTTTGTTTGTTTCAGTATTTCTAAATTTGAAGAACGATGCTGTTTTCTTTATGTGCTTCACAATTCTGACGATTTCCAAATCTATTTCTGTACAGAACTTCACTGTAAAAAGTACGTATTTGTCATTTTGTGTGAAAATGGCTGTTTGAACTTGATCATTATTTTCAAGTAATGAGTGAACATGTAGCTCCTGTAAAGAATTCATGACTATGTAGTTATACAAATACTTCATTTGAGCTAATATTTTATGATTATATGGTATGGTATGCAGTTAGAAAATTGGGGGGTTCTCTATAATAAACCAAGCCTTTTCTTAGTCATAACTTATTTTCCCACAGATAAAATACTAACCAAGACTTACTAGTTAATTGTTAAATAGTATGCCTCATTTTAAAAAGTATTCACTTATAACACATGATTACCAAAATTTTCATTCTTGAATTATTTTGAATAATCTCACTATTGTTTCCAATAGTGGCACTAACCCTAGCTCAGATTAGAATCACCTAGTGAATATTGAAAAAGTACCTAGGCCCCACCCCAGGCTAGTTATATTGGATTTTTTGATGGGGGCAGAGCCTAGGATATAAGAGCTAGAGTCTTGATTTATACCGATAAAAAAAAGATAATCCCAAAATCTGTGGACTGCATTGTATGCTTATATTAACCAACCTAGGTATGTTTCCCCTGGGCTAATTAAATACTTCATATTCTCTTAAAACATAGTGACTGGCTATGAGGAAATAGAAAAGTGAATGATAAGTTAGTAGCCAAGGTATGGGTAAAAGCCAGTTTGAACTCATATTTTATTGGGGGTTCTTGTTCAGATAACAAGACCCCATTATAAATGACTGGTATGCTAGCTATAGTACACAGCCATTTGATGTTTTTTTTTTCTTGGTTCAAAAAAATGTTTGTTTAATCCACAGTTCTTGGCTAAAGTTCTGTTTTTATCATCAAAAAACATATGGTAAAAAGACTGGAGAAAAGACAGAATTCCTAGCTCATGGATGGTCTTATTTTCTACTTACAGTTAAATTCTCAAGGCTATTGATTTGTTTCTGTGATAACTATAGCTAAGATTTCTGAAGTGTGCACTCCAGACCTAATATCTACTTTAGTCTTGGGTCAACCCTATTAGATAGATAGGTAGTAAGTATAATCTTGGAGAGTTTAAATCATATAGCCAATAAGTGTAAAATCAGGGATTTAAACCAGGTACACGTGACTCTAGAATTCAAACTCCTAAAACACACTGGTCTCCCTTTCCGCTGTCATATTCTGCCTAGAGATGTTCATACTGAAATTTTTTGCATTAGTGGCTGATGCATGTCTTAACCTTAGATCTTAAGGCTTATCTTTAAAGCCAGTTTTTTTTTTTAAGTTTCTTCTTCTTGGCTGAACTTGGCTTTTGTGTCTAATGCTTCATGTTATTTCATCTTTATCAGAGTACCCTGTTATTCTAATGAAGCTTGGGAATTTTTTTTTCTTGACATTGTCCTCCAAGAGATGTGTAGAGGGAAAGGAAGGGTGGGGGAAGGAGGTGCCACACATTATTTCCATAGTAAACTCTCCCATGTTCCCAAAGGCCAAAACAGTTCTTGATCCTAGTAGATACTCAGTGAGTATTTCTTGGAAAACAGATGGATGGATGGATGGATGGATGGATGGATGGATGGATGGAAATAGAAAGGTTCTGAGTTAAGTAAACTTGTCACACCATAACCTGCTCTGCCCTCGGGCTAGGCTTGCATAGCATGACCTGCAGGTGAGATCATAAACCCTTGATTATAGTGCTTCCTTTCCTTTTGTGTGTGAGCCATCAGCATCCTCTGAATGGAATAGACTCAGAGCAAGGTGCAAATCTGTTTCTCACTCTAATTATATTGCTTGGCTTTAAAATGGTTACAAGAATTCCTTAAAAATGTCATCAAAAGAAAGATGGCTCTGTCACCAATGTGAAGTGGAGGGGTTTTCCAAAGATCACACAGATAATAATAATTTTGGTTTGATATTCAAGTCCATATTCTTAATATTTCTATGACCCTGTCTACCTCGTTGTTATTGTTTATTCTATAATATACTGCATCACTATTGTTTGAAGTAAGGCATTAGGTTGGAAATTTTCAACTTAATGCTGGGTCTACCAGGATGTAACCCTCTTATAAGTTAAGAAGCATGTGTGCTTAATATTTATGTGTTACGGACTCTAACTTTTATTCACAGGTTTTTTGAAATGGTGAACACCATTACTGAAGAAAAGGGGAGAAGCACAGAGGAAGGGGACTGTGAAAGTGACTCCCTGGAGGTAATGGCTCTGGTTTTAGTGCTTGTTTGACAAAGTTTCTCTATGGCTGTTTTTCTATGAATTATTTAAAGGCTTATTGAGGGAGGAAATGGGCAGGTGGAGGTTCGCGGGTACATGAGCAGTGGTGAAGGATAGAAGAGCTCAGCTAGAGTTTAAATTCTCCCAAGTGCTGAAAGCAACTTCTGGAATTCCTTTGGTAAAAAGGGCTAAAAAGCAAACACTGATGAGCTCTTAGTCAGGAGTACTGAGTTTACTGGATTTCACTTATCTGATAGTAACCGTGTTTTACCTAAGAAGGTGTCGATTACCTCAATGCATGGGACACAGTGCTCCTCCGCATTTTCCATTCTCCTCTGAGATGGGTGTGATTCAGACACACAAAACCCAGTGAAGATTCTGGATTACAGAACCTTGTAATCCAGGCCTTCATTAGTATGCTGTGCAGAGAACCTTAAACCATGGAAGGTTAATGGAATAAAGGGAGGAGGTAGTAACAATCACCCTAAATGCTGTTCCTCTCAACCAGAAGCCTTTCACATATGCCTCATGGACAAAGTGCGTTACCAATACTGACTTTTAGTTTATGTCCATCCTCTGCTGTCTGCTGTGTGAAGAAGAACCTTCCATCATTGCAGGGATCAGGGCTGGAGAGTTTCAGGAGTGCTGGCCCCCGCACTCCAGCATCTTCAGTGTCTGAAGGAGGACACTTCTCCAGGCATGCCTGAGGCCACTACTTTCTCCAGGCCCTTCCCTATGTTTGACTTGGGACAGAACTCTGAATCCATGTGTCTTAGTCCGTTTGGGCTGCTGTACCAAAATACTGTAAACTAGGTGGCTTATAAACAACAGAAATTTATTTCTCACCATTCCGGAGGCTGGGAAGTCCAAGATCAAGGTACCAGCAGATTCGGTGTCTGATGAGGGCCTGTTCCACATAACTGGTGCCTTCTTGCTGTGTCCTCGCATGGTAAAAAAGATGAGCTAGCTCTCTGTGGTCTCTTTTACAAGGCCACTCATGCCGTTCATGAGGGCTCTGCCTTAATGACCTAATACCTCCTCAAAGACCCCACATCCTAATATCATCACCTTGGGGATTAGGATTTCAGCATATGAAACTTGGAAGGATATAGACATTCAGTCCATACAGCACCAAGCAATACTGAAAATACAATTTTATTTATTTATTTATTTTGTACTGAGTATTGAACTCAAGGGTATTCTATCTCCAAGCTACTCCCCTATCCCTTTTTACTTTTTATTTTGAAATGGGCTTGTTAGCTGGGTGTGGTAGCACACGCTTGTAATCCCAGTACTTGGGAAGCTGAGACCGGAAGATCACAAGTTCACGGCCAGCCTCAGCTATTGAGTGAGGCCCTCTGCAACTTAGTGAGACCCTGTTTCAAAATAAAGAATAAAAAAAAAAAATAGGACTGGGGGTGTAGCTCAGAGGTAGAATACCCCTGGGTTCAATCCCTAGTTTCTCAAAAAAAAAAAAGGAAAGAAACAGGCTTGTTAAGTTGCTAAGGATCTTGCTAAGTTGCTGAGGTTGACCTCAAACCTTCGATCCTCTGTCTCAGCCTTCCAAGTACTAGGATTACGGGTATGCACCACCACTCCTGGCAAAAATACAATTTCAATGTTAAGGTGAAATTGAAGAAACTATAGATCAGAAGCCTGATGGGAAACTTATTAGGTCACATTGATAAAGGCATCTCTTACACTGAACATTTTGTAAAACTACTGAATTAGTAGGATAACAATTGAAGGAAGTTTAAATGTAATAACCAACCATTAACTCTATCTATAGTTAAGTTCTAAAATTATCTAGCAATTGTATAGCTTTGATATTCTTAGGTAAGCCTAAGGCTCTTTCGTTAAAGTTAGAAAAAGATGATGGACCTAATTTGGGGAAAAAAAGCTTTTCCAATGTATTAGCTTGTTGCTTATAAAAGTAATAGATAATACTGTTTATTTGTATATGTTTTACATTTTATACTTTTATTTTCTTATTCAAGAGATTGCATTAGAAACTAGATCTCCTAACTCCTACTTCAATGTTCTTTTGACTGTACTTCATTATCTGTTTTTGGTTTAAATTTAGTCTCACTTGATATATAGCAATTGCCAGGGAAAAGATATTTTAGTAAAATAAAATCATAAAATTTTAGACTGGATTATCCATAAAATCTTCAATGTTGTGTATTGCTGGCTTTCTTTTTCTTTCTTTTTTTTAACCAGCAACATCTATACTTTATTTTGTTCCCTCCTTTAAGGAACTAGATGCACCTTAAAAATATTCATAGCATGACCAGGCTATAGTAATCATTAGATAATGTTGATTTTCATAACTGACTGTATCAACCGATTGGGAACCCCATTCTAGGATCTACTTTAACCTTAAGCATAGCATAACACAGCTTTAATTTCCTTAGATTTTTTTTTTTTTTTTTTTTTTGCGGTACCGGGGATTGAACGCAGGGGCGTTCTACCTCCGCGCTACGCCCCCGGCCCTATTTTTTATGCTTTATTTTGAGACCGGGTCTCACGAAGTTGCGGAGGGCCTCACTAAATAGAGAGAGAGAGAGAGACAGGGAGAGAGAGAGTGAGAGCCGAGGCTGGCTGCGAACCCGGATCCTCTGGTCTACGCCTCCCAAAGTACTGGGATTACAAGCGTGCGCCACCACGCCCGGCCTGTATCATTTGATTTAAATGAGTTCTCTAATGTTATTACCACAAACTGAACTCAAACTTCAGCCCATAAATGATATACCCAAAACTAATTCCTCTACTTCCCATTCTTTATACTGCAAACAAAAAGAATTATTTTAGAGATCACCTTTATGCAGTGATTGAGATTTGTATGCATAATAATTATTTCCGGATCTTTACCTCAATTGGAAATGGAATTAAAATAATTTCAATACATGTACCAATTATTTTTGAAGCCTTTGGGTACCTTGGCCCAAAACAAAATAAATATGTTGGGAAGGGACAGGTGTTTAGGAAATAGTTCTTACTGTTTTTATCTTCACTTAGGGTGGTATCAGTATTCGGCAAACATTAACAATGTGCTTCTGTAAACTACTAATTTGAAGCTAATCCCTAGATTTCCTGCCATTTGAAACTAGAAGCCCAAGTTAAGATCTGCTTTTCTTTCTGACTTCAGTACTAGGGTTTTTATTAAGCAGTTCGGGTCATGACCAGACCCTCCCTCCAAGAAATCAAATCTGGGCCTACGGAGATCTCCATGCCGGGGGCAGGACCCCTGGGTTCTGAGTCTAACTTTGCCAGTAGTCCATTCTGTAACTTTGGACAAAGCTAACAGTCCTGCTGGGCTAAAATGAGTTCATTCCTTAAACGGGAGTTGAACAAGATCTTTAATGTCGTTTCCCAGCTTTCATATTTAAAATAATTTTCAGGACTAATACAGACTGTACACAGTTATTTCAAAGGTCATCGCTCAATACCACTTGTCTTAGAAAGACCTCTCTGTTTTTAAACAGAGACCGTTCCTTTTGATTCAGGGCCATGTGTTTTGACTCAAGGCTGAATGTTGTCATGGAAGGATTATGAACCCATATTCCAAATAATTTAATATGTTAATAAATCTATGTTGAACTCATTGAGCAATTGATGACAGTTAACCATTAGGGTTTTAACACATCCCTGTTGTTCATTAAGAGCGAGGGCATCTAGCCAGTAACCCAAGCCAGACAGCGCAGAGAAACCTCTGTCCCAGCCTCTTATCCCTCCTGCCCAGCTTTTCTCCAGCCCCTGCATGTCACCCCGTCACTCCCCCGATCTCAGGTCTTCATCTCTCACGTGGCCTGATTCTGCATCATCGGGGAGATCTCCCATACGAATGGGAGATCCCCCAATGTAAAGCCTGTTCTGTACTCTTTGGAGAAGGAGATTTCTGCACCAGACAGTGTCCTAAACCCTGTGGCTCTGATTTTCCGTTTCCTCTCCATGCTGTGATGTGGCAGTGCCAAATTCCTTTCCATTTCCCGCCTCTGGGCCTGACAGGCAGACGCGCAACCCCACCAGCTTTGCTGCTTTGGCCCACTGAGTGGAAGCATCCCTGTTTTTCGAGGTCCAGCTCAAGTGTCATTTCTCTTTAAATGATTTTTCAGCTCTCTCTGCTCTCATAGCATTCTGCTCTGCTTTGGCCTCACCTCTACTAACTGTTCTATATTGTTATTCAGTAGTCTGACCTGAACTGTTAACATCTTCACCCAGGACCCCGGGCTTAAGTCCCTTTTAATTATAGTCTTACTTGGTGCCTGGAGTCCAGGCTGAAGAAGTTCAATCAGAAGGCTTTGAAGAGTTTTGAAGTCAATGAGGTACAAAATCAGGTTGTTTAGTACCACAGCCTGGGAGGAAAGAGATATGAATTGGAGGGGCAGAGCAGGTGTTGGGAAACTGGCTTGAAGGTTGCTTAACCAATGTCAAATCAATGAAGGAATGAATGTCACAGTGCCAACAGGTAGCCATTACTGACACATCCTCATCTCATCTCTAGGTTCTTTCGGTGCTTAATATAAAACACATTGAGTCTACTTTTTATCTTCTCCTAAACGCATACCCATTCACATTTTTCCTCCTTCCCTTTCTCATATGCATTTGTCCCTCCCTTTTTCATGTGGTTGGCTTAGGACTGGCGCAGACCTGAGTGCTCAGAGCAGAACGCTCTATGCACCTGCTCCTGCACGCTTTCCCGTGAACACAAAGGGAAAGCTGGCCCTGTGGGGTGGAGTGGGGACGAGCAAGACCAAGGGAGCATTTCCCTTTGGTTGAAACATCTGCAGGATGATGAAAGACCTTACCACTTCCTTTTCAGATGATTGGCCTCACAAACATTAGCACACAGCGAATTTTGGGTTAGAATCCACTTAAAATCAATTTGGAATCAAGTCGCAAACTGGTTTGTTTTTCTTGAACATCCTCTTTCTATTTTTGTACAGATCTGAAGCTGAACACCCGCAGTTACCATCTAAGAAGATATGTCACTTAAAGTGGTGTATGATATGACTAGCAGTTTGCTATTCACTCATTCTGTTGGGAGAGGAAAAAACCCCTTTTTTTTCTCTATCAACTTTTGTTCTGTAGTTGGAGGCCTGCGGATTAACAGAAGACAAATTAGCAGGGGAAGAGATCAAGGTTATTCATTTAGTCAGTGTAAGTGAACGAAGAGACTTAACAGGTGAAGAAGTGGGTCCTCAGGCAACTTGAGTTAAGGGTTTATGTGCCATCTTAGAAGGGACTGGGGTTAGGACTTCAAAGGAAAGCAGATGGGGGGCAGTAATGAGAAACAAGTGGGCAGAAACAAGTGAAAAGCACAGAAAGTTCGGACAGTTCTGTTTGTGTAACTTCTCATTGAGATGCAAGTGGACCATCTCCCTTTTGGCTATAAACTCCTGGAGAGGCGTTTCATGGCAGCTATATTTTCAGGAGGTTTTGCTTAAGTCAGCAAAAAAAAAAAAGAAAGAAAGAAAAGCATATAGATCGGCTCTTTTGTTTTCCTGTGTCCACTTTGTTTCACATGTTTTCAGCCTAAAATAATTTCCATCCACATCAGTGGATCTCACTAATTCACTCAGCAAATATTTATTGGACACCTACTGTACAGGAAGCAGTATTCTGCATACTGAGGATTCAGCACAGAACAAAACAGAAAAATCCCTGCCCTTATTGAGTTTACACTGTAATGAGAGACAGATTAGAAACATACCTAAGTGAAATAGATAATATTTTAGTGATCAGTGCTAAGGAGAAGAATAAAGCAGAGAAGGATTTAGGATGTTACAGTATAGTGGGGATGTGGGAGTTTTGACAGGGAAGCCAGGGAGGCTCATTAAGAAGGTGCTTTTTGGAGCTGGGGCTGTAGCTTGGTGGTAGAGTGCTCACCTAATGTGCAGGAGGCCTTGGGTTCCATCCCCAGTACTGAAAAAAAAAGCAGCAAAAAAGTGATATATTTAAGTGAAGAGAGGAGAAATCTATTAAAGAGAGGAGAAATCTACTAAATATCTGTACCTGCTGTATTTTGCATTCTACCAATATTATTAATGTTCTTGTCATTTACATACTAAGGAGGCAATATGGATTGGAAATTAACAAAATGGCCATTGGGCCTTTGTGGTGACTACTCACTCCATGCACAGACGTCTCAGAGGGAAGTGCCTGGGCTTTTGAAGGCAGGTGTCTCACTGTAGGTCCCTGGATGGTGCAAGGACAGCATGAGTCACCACTTTGTTAAGTGGCCTCGTCAGTGTGGTCCTCCTGTGCTGATTCTCTTTTCAGCACCAGTTTAGATTGTTCTGGGTAGGCAACAATAAAGGGATGATTCTAGGAGTATTCCCATCATTGATTTGAAATGCAATTGTGTCTCCCCTAGCAACAGCCTGATTTGCTAACCTATTGCCATAGAAATAGAGTGCAAAAGACATAAGCAGTGTAATAGTACCCCCTTTTTTGTAAAAACCCTACTTTTCTCCTCCACATTTGTCAGTTAAACAGACCCTGCCTTCCTTGGCCCCTGCTCTGCTTTCTGTTTCTCTGGCCATCACATAGATGATTCCCTGTCCTTATAAGCCAGAACAGCCTTCTGTCTCTTTCAGCTTCTCAAAACTGCCATTTCAATTTGTATCTCCACCTTAAAATAATAGGAAGAAGAGATTTTTAAAAAAGAAACAAAGCATCAATTACCCATTGAGATGGTTTGATATAAATCACATTGGTCTTATTAAAAGTTCTTTTGAGCTGGGTGCGGGAGCGCATGCCTATAATCCCAGTATTTGGGAGGCTGAGACGAGAGGATCACAGGTTTGAGACCAGCCTCAGCAACTTAGCAAGACTGTCAGCAACCTATCGAGACCCTATTTCAAAACAAAAAAAAATTTTAAAGAGGGGGGTAGGAGGGGAAATTTGAAGGTAGAATGCCCCTAGGTTCAATCCCTAGTACTATGTGCACAAATAAAGTTATTTTGATATTTGCTTATGGCCACTTTCTTCAACAGGAATCAATTTCTATACCTAACGCATATATATATTTTTAAAATAGTCTTTGGATGCTTTAGATTCCTGAGGAAAACTGAAACTCGAGCAGCCCATTCAAGGCTTATGAATTCTTCACTATGCTATATAAATATCCCTATTGGAAAAACTGCTTTCAACCAAAAATAAACTGGTACTGACATTAAACGTTTTACTTTGGCACCCGGTTAAAAAAAATTTATAACATTTTCTATAACCTGATTAATTAAGCAAATAATGTCTGAGCATCTACTGCAAGGCAGCTATTGCTAAGATGAGGGATTAAATGATTAGAGATGAGGTCCTGGTTCTCCAAGAGCTCAGGGTCCAGGTGAAGATGCAGACAAGCGGGAAGATGGTGCAGGTGAGCAGAAGGCCTGGGACACAGCAGGCCACAGCCTAACTCTGCTTTTGAGGCCAGATGGACACTTTGGGAAAGCATCCTAGAGCTTGGTTTTGAAGCAGGAGGTGGAATTACTTAGGCAGAAAAGGCAGCCTAGGTAAGGCCACAGTCTGAACCGCCTGAGCATTCCCAAGAAGGAAGAGATTGATGAGAGAGAAGGCTGGAAACAGAAGCAGCCGTAAGGTCCTGATGGGCATTTATGCTGTGCATAAGGAGTTTGGATTTTATCCCAAAAGCAACAAGGTACCAATAGAGGAGAGGCAATGGTACTGATACGGAGGGCTTACTTTGGAACTTTGGACTTTGCAAAGTTCACTGTCAACTTAATGGAGAAACACTGGGGAATGAAGCGATAAGAGAGGAGGAGACAGGGAGGCCAGGTACGCCTCTGTGGAGTTAGCACAGAAGAAAAGCCTGATCCAGGCCAGTAGCACCGAGGATAGACATGTAACATGGATTCGTGAGGTTTTAGGAATTTGTCAATCAATTTGCTATAGGGAGTAAGGGAGAGTAAAGAATGCAGTCGAAGAGGGCAGTGGTGACCAGATGTCTGCTGGAAAAGGCAAGCGGATGTTAAGTGGTTGTTGGCAATATTGTGGAATATCTTTTTAATACTGGTGTTTGGATAATTGAATTAATATTCAATTTATAAGTTCTTATGCAATACTAGGATTCCCCTAAAGCATTGGTAGTGGAAAGGACACAAAATATTTTTATACTTTTATTAGTGCATTGTAATTATATATCATGGTGAGGTTCAAAGGGGTGCAAACATACAGGCACATAGCACTTGGTATATTTAATTCCTTTGTGTGTGTGTGTGTGTGTGTGTGTGTGTGTGTGTGT
>PVJS01028895.1:0-25180 GCA_004027185.1 Glis glis
GTATCAGTTTGGTGTTAACATACATGCACACAGCTCTTGGTGTCCCTCCCCCCGCCTCCCGCCCACATGTAGCACTGAGAATGATGTTGGTATAATCTCATATATACACATTGTTTATGACAGTAATTCCATAGATTCACTTCTTTCTTACCCTTCCCCTTCCCTTGTACCCCTTCCCTTGCACCACTGAGGGTTCTCCGTTATCATTGGAGTCCCTTTTGTGTCCCCACTACTCCCTAAGTTGCGCATATTAATGAAAACATATGTCCCTTCTTTTTTTGTGATTAGCTAATCTCACTTAACATAATGTTCTCCAGATCTTTCCATTTTCTTGCAAACGCTGTTATTTTGTTCTTCTTTATTGCTGAGTAAAATTCCATTGTGTGTATTTCCCATAATTTTGTATGGATTCATGTATTCTTCATCAGTTGCCCAATTAGTTCTCAAATACCAGGACGTTTACACACTTTTGAGTCCTATTTTAATCATACTATTTTATTCTGGCTATAATACACTCATATACTCATAAATTCTTGTAGCAAGATTCCTAAATATTTGGGAAAATTAAATATTGTACACCTTTAACCTACAAATAATCTCTCAAATGACTTTAAATTCTTATAAACAGGAAAATGTCTTTTAAATGAATATTGACTGAAAATAGATTATATTTTAAGTCTCCTGGTATATTAGTAAGATTTATATGAAGACTGGTTCTCTTCTCATATTTTCCTCTAATTTTGAGAAGTGGAAGAAGCTCTACAGATGAGAGGAGAACAAGTCTATAATATGCTTCTTCTTCTTTTTTTTGGTACAGAAGATTGAACCCAGAAGCATTCTATCTCTGAGCTACATCCCCAGCCCTATTTTGTTTTTCATTTGGAAGCAGAGTCTCATAAGTTGTTGAGGCTGACCTTAAACATGTGATCCTCCTGTCTCAGCCTCCCAGGTGTGTGCCACTATGTCCATTGAATCCCTACTATTCACTCAGTTATTTCATCCAAAAACCTAGGAATCATCCTTGTCATCTCTTGTTGTGCTGAAAACATCAATGTCATCAGGAACTTCTGTTATAATTAACTCAAAAGTATTTCTTGCATTTCCACTCTCACCCATTGATTTTGAAGACATTTTCACTCCTTGGGTGTATTAGTATATTGTCTTCCAAATAATATCTAATTCTACTCTTCTTTTTCAAATTCAAATTTATTTATATCACAATTCTCAAATTAATGATAATAAAACAAAATAAGATCATGCCACACCTATTTGTCACCATTTGATGATTTCTCCTGCTTATTAAAATAACAGTTTTATCAAGATCTTCCTGTTGACTCCAGCCATATGATCCCCACCTCATTTGTCTTAATTGCATAATCTAGCTTCATTGGCTGATCCCTAATCATGGAAGGAATCAAAGTGGTTTCTGTTACAGTACTTTTATTGGTGCTGTTGTCTCTCCTTGGAAGGTGTCTCAATTTTTCCTCAATGCTGGAATTGCATCTTGCTGTCACTTTTCTTTTCCTAGATCTAATATTACTTCTTGAGGAATATTTTTTATGCAATCCCATCTCAACAAGATGTTCTGTGTATTACTATGTATACGATCAAACTGCTTACTTCCTTCAATGTAAATATAATATGAAAATGTCTTATTTAAATATATTCACAGAGTTATTTTTGTTTCTTTTCCCTTCTTACCAAGAGACATATTTTGTCAGGCTCATTTACCTCAATATTTTCAATATGACATATTATTTTAAAAAAAGTCATTCAAGTGCAATGGTGCATGCCTGTAATTCCAGTACTTGGTAGGCTGAGACAGGAAGATTCCAGGTTCAAAACCACCCTCAGCACTTTGGGGAGGCTATTAGCAATTTATCAAGACCCTACTTCCAAATAAAAAATAAAATAGGGCTAGGGATGAAGCTTGGAGATAGTACCAAAATAAAGCCATTATATAATTTATTACCACATATGTAGAAGTCCTTAAGACTGAATTATCCTGACTTTTACCCGACAAATATTGCCATGAAGAAGATAACTACACTATTAAGTGAGATATATGATAACTCTTCAAAACAATGGTCATTGCATCCATCACTGGCATTGCTAAGGACAGAAGAGATAGTAGGAAGGGGGTTAACTGTTAGGAAAACTTCTCTTGCTACAAGAATATAGTCCTAAGAATAAAAGGAAACACGGCTTTCTCAAATGTTGTTCACTATATTTCTTCCACAGCCGAAATATTGCATGGGAGAATGTAAGTAGATTATTCTGGATAAATCTTCAATTTACATACACTCAGAAGACTGAAGTTGTAATTTTTTATTCCAAATAGAAAAACTGAATTTAAAGAACAATTCTTTTGATTAAAAAGGGATATTGATAACAGTTTGAAACTGTTATAATTAGTATCCTACTGAATGTCATCAATATCAAAATAAGGCTCCTCAAGGACATCAGGGAAGGAAGGAAGCTGAAACAGTTGAGCAATTAATTTAGCTTTCTTCTCATTAAGTTCTCATAATTACATTTTCAGAATTAAATGCATTTATGAGAGGGTCATGCCATTTTACCTTGGATAGTTAAAGTGACTTTGTTCGGTATTTTAAAAAGTTGGATTCTTCATATTGAACATCAACAAACTCCAATAGAAGTCCATCTGCAATGTTTAAGAAAATGATAGCCCCCAAACCTGCATATTTTAATGATTGATGAACATTTTATATTCTCTAATATAATAAATTTTATGTACATTTACCAAGCAATTTTTAAAATGAGTCTTGGTACTGTTTCTTCTGTTACGGCGGGATTGGGAATGGTGGTTGAAATAAGTGAAGCTTTTCAGTCATGTGCTTTATGTAAAGGAACTCTTTGATACTTTGTGTGGGTGAATGAAAGTAAAGTCAATTATATGAGTACTTAAAGTCCAGAGAGATTCTACTTTGATTTTATTGGAAAGTTTATTTTAAGGAACTTAAAAAGACATAAAAGCAACCTTCTTCTCCACTTGACTTGTGGAGCAAGCAAGTAAGTAAGAGATGAAAACCCTGAGAAATAATGAAAAAGAGAAGTGAAAGTGTTGCCTTTATTTCTATTGAAATGAATCCTTGAGAATTTGGCTTATATCTGAGGAAAATGTGCTCTCTACACAGAAGTCCTTTGCTTATGCAGCTGACCCTGTATGTTCAGAAGACACGTGAAGCAGGAAATGGACTAGGATCCATCTATGATGGAGCATCCTATACATGAGCAGGTGTGGAGAAGAAGACCACATTCCCAACTAACATTATGCTATTGAAATTGAGATCACGCCGGGCGTGGTGGCGCACGCTTGTAATCCCAGTACTTTGGGAGGCGGAGACCGGAGGATCCGGGTTCGCAGCCAGCCTCAGCTCTCTTGCTCTCTCTCTCTCTCTCTCTCCTTAGTGAGGCCCTCCGCAACTTCGTGAGACCCGGTTTCAAAATAAAGTATAAAAAAATAGGGCCGGGGTCGTAGCGCGGAGGTAGAACGCCCCTGCGTTCAATCCCTGGTACCACAAAAAAAAAAAAAAAAGAAATTGGAATCCTTAGAAAAACTATATCTAAAACATCACTAGAGTTGGTAGAGAATAAATAATGTTTACCTTGATCTGTATGTTAAAGTAACTTGAGAAAGCAGGAATTCCATGAAAGATTATTAGAATTGTTCTCTAGTGAGGAATTGGTTCAAGCAGCATTTTGAGTGATTTTTCTGCCTCTATAATCCACTCTCAATAGTAGTTAGATTTACATTTCTAAAATACCCTGCCCTCATTTCAGCTAAAAGGTTTACCATTCTCCTTAAGATAAAATACAAATTCTTCTACATAAAATCAAATTCACTGCAATTCGATCATTACTACACACATCCCTTTCACTTACTCCTATATTCTTTAAGATCTAGACATATTGACTTTCCTTCATCTTTAAAAAATGCATTATACCCTAAGTAATGTTTTTAAGTTTTTGGTTATGCTATCCTTGGGGACTAGAATAGTGTTCTTTGGTTTCTTTCTTGGCTACACTCCATTTATCCTTCTTTCCAAGCTTAGACATCAATTCTGTTTTAAAACAAGTAAGATATAAAGGGAGGGAAGAGAAACAAATTTTCTCCTCTCCCCACATTCTGTTTACCCTTGCCTTCATCTGTGTTCCCCTGCAGTTTGCATGCCCACACTAGATCCCATATCATCTGAGCTGTAATGCTTATTTATTTGTATACTCCACTAAAGTTTCATGACAGTGGGGAATATGTCTGTTTTGTCTGCCATTAAACTACTTATTCAGCAAAGTATCTAAAATATCTAAATAAGCTTAAATTGTGTAAATTTGGGAATACTTACATAAATCAATTAGGGAGGAAACTCTTAGAAGCTATTGCAGCAAAAAGTTGATTTCACACACAAAAAAACTGAAATATTTTCTAATAATATTTTATTTTTGTGTGAGCTGTATTTTAAGATATGGGCACCAATAAATAAACTAAGTACATGGAGATCTGAAAGGAAAATTAAAGGTGAAATCTGGCATTAGAAGTCTCCAGAGAAATAGGGCAGTTACACAGGTGGAAATACTAAACTTTGGGATTTCCAAGAAATGGATACCTAGTAATCAAAATTTATTAGTAATGAGTTCTTAGATTGGATTCATCGTTTTTAGTGATAGTTTAGTGATACTTGAAGGCAAATTTTACATTAAAATGTTCATACAACCTCTGCTGTTCAGTGAGTATGATTGGAATTTCTCAGTCATTCAGGGAAAGTCTGATGGCAGGTTCCAGGAATCCAGGCATTTGGGAGTTGGAATGGGACAGGCTCCAGATGGACTCAAGCAGGAAGCAGACTATAAAAGTCATTCAAAGAAGATAAAGAAGAAATCACAACCTAGTACTAAAAACATAGCCCAATAAAAAATGGGCAGTTGTACTGAAAAGACACTTCTGAAAAGAAGAAATACAAATGACCAACAAATATATGAAAAAATGGTCAACATCATTAACAATCAGGGAAAAGGAAATCAAAACTACGCTGAGATTTCAGATAATGCAGTTTGAGTGGCAATCATCAAGAAGAGAAATAATATTGTTGGGGAGGGTGTGGGAAAATAGGAACTGTTATATACTGTTGTGGGATCGTAAATTGGTACAAATGCTACAGAGATCACTATAGCAGTTTCTCATGAGGCTAAGACTGTAGCGACCATATGACCTAGCTCTACCACTCCTCAGTATCTTTCCAAAAGAATTAAAGTCAGAATACTTTAGTGATACATGCAAACCAATGTTTATAGCTACACAGTTCACAATAGCCAAATTATGGAACAAACCTAGATGTCCATCAAAAGATAAATAAAGAAAATGTGGTATCTACATACCACAGAATTTTACTCAGCCATAAAGATGAACAAAATTATGTCATTTTCAGGAAAATGAATGGAACTAGAGAATACTGTGGAGAGCAGCGGTCTAAGAAAGTCTCATTTTCTCTCATATGCTGAAGCTAGAGAGAAAGTGGAAAACAAAACGGACTTCAGATAAATGAGGAGAGAGACCAGTAGAATAGTGGAAGGGACTTTGGGAAGAGAAGTGAAGGGAGGAAAAGGGAGGACTTAGGAAGGAAACAGTTCTAATAATGCTATGATCATATATGAAGGTATGGCTGCCAATCTCACTATATGGTAGAGTGGAAGGAGGGGGAGCTGGATGGGAAGCAGAGGTAAATACACAGAGCTGTGTGCACCTATGTTTGTATCACTTTGAGCTTCATTTTGATGTATGATTATAATGCACCAATAAAAGCATAAAAAGAAATTAAAATTAGTAGCACAAGTATTCATTGCAAAGCCAGGTATTCAAGAGTCAGGCAGAAGCTATTTAATGAAACATAATCCAAATATGAAGATCTTCAAAGTGTAGAATAAATAGGACAGTAAGAAAAAAATGTAGAGTTGTTAGCTGGTCCTCGAAAGGGATCAGGAATCATACACAAAACTATACTTTTAAGTCTCATGCAATTGTAATTAATTTATTTCAACAATAATTCCCAGTGTACTCATCCAAACTCCATCCTTTCTCCAATGGTTCTGACTCCTTCCTTTCTCATTCAATTTTATGCTTGACAATAATTTAAACCAGATCTCAGCCATATGGATAAGTAGTTCTCATCTAGGTGTGATTTTCTCTCCCCTGCTAAGAGACAATTTAGCAACATCTCAAACATTTGTGCGTGTCACATCAGGGTATTTGTTGATGCTATTGACATCTAGTGGATACACATGAGAGATGTTTCCAGTCATCACATAATGCCTGGTATTATGATTAGATAAGAATGTCCCCTGGAGAGCTTATGTATTAATGTTCAGAGTTGATACAATTAACTCATGAGATCTGTAATCTCATCAGTAGATAAATAATTGTAATAGACTTATTCAGTAGTAACCTAGGCAGGTGGGTTGCACTGGAGAAGGTGGGTCCCATGAGATATGGCCTTAGGGACTGTGCTTTTGTCTGAATCCTCTTACTTGCTTGGCTCTTGCTTCCAGCCCCCATGTTATGAGAGGAGAGCCTTGTTCTCTCCCTCTGTCTGCTTCCTGCCATCATGCTCTGAGCTTCACAGACCCAGCCTGACATGGACTGAAACTCTGAAGACCCCTAAACTATTAGAAAATAAATATTCCTTCTTCTAAGTTGTGTGAACATTTGATTTTGGTTACAGCAGTGAGACTATTGACTGAAACACCTGGATAGTGACACCATGACACAAAACTATTGCAGCTCTAAATGTTTGTATTTCCAAGATTGTGAAACCCTGTTATAGATGATGAAGTGTGAATGGCCTTGGAATGATATTCATTGGGTTCTTACCCAATTCCCTTGAAATAAATGTCCTTTTATGGAAAATAACTTGAAAAGGAAAGAAAAAAGGCAGCACTTAAGAGCAGTCTTTAATAGTAATGCTTTTAAAACTCCAAATAAATTAAATTATAGTTTACCATGAAAATCCCCAAATTAGAAGTCTATCAGAACAGAGAATTTAAATCAGAGAATTCCCCCTCACACACACACACCATTATTAGTCCATCAAAATAATGAGTTTCTATCCATAGGGTATAGCTGATCATTTCAGTTGGTAAAAGTTTTTGCCATATTATGGCATTATCAAAGAAAGTGTGAACCAAACACAGTAGTAATAAAGAAATAAAATATAGAAGAACAGCATGAATAAGTATAATAAAAAGAGGATTACACTCATCTGGATAGATCAAAAATCATCTGTCCTGTGCTGATGTTTGCATTATGCCAGCTGGAAGTTCCAGACAAATTGCTACATCTTTCACAGATTAAACTAATGCTCCTGACTGAATGAATGTAGTTTAATGCCAGGGCCTACGATGTAGAAATACTAAGACGATGGAAATCAGACAGATGGCCTGGTAAATTAATCCATAAGCAGCACACCATAAGGTTAGTCGTTGACAGTGATGGAGGAGTGTGGTTGTGGGTCGGGATAATCACAGGAAATATGAAGGTGAAAAGGATCATGAAGGAGGAATAGCAACGAAAACAACGATTTAATTTTCATTATAAAGTCACTTGGTATGTCAACATTATGCACGCACACTTTATGAAGTGACTGAAAGGAAGAAGAATTTTTCTAGTGATAAAAAAACTGGCAAAAACAGATATTTGGAACTTTGTGACAATGGAGTCTTGTCATTGCTCTCTAACCCTAACCAGAGTTCAAATAAAGGATTATTAAAAATCAAATTGAAATTAGTATTCCCATTACAATTATTAAGATAACTTCATGTAGAATTTGTATAGTTTTAAGTTGTTACTTGCAAGCCATGGACAATTATTTCTTTCTAATTTTCAACAGCTTTATTATTTTTGCAATTAAACTATTTTACTTAAAATTATAACATCAAACACCCATAAGTCCTAAAACATGAAGATAATCACTATTAACTCTTTCTAATGATCCTATCTATATACATAAGTGTAACCATGCTAAAAATACTATCTGTCATCTGATGTTATCATCTGATGATATGCGGAAAAGATGAAATTCATAGTTATTTGTAATTATGTATATTAACAACTGCCCATGAGTTATTTTTTGTATTATAAGTGTAGTAGGAAGTGAGTAAATCTTCTAGGTATAGAAAAGTAGAAGTTTCAGCTTTGGGTATTATAAGAGACTTTTAAAAATACACTCTGAGGGCAGGACATGTGGCTCAGTGGTATTGTTTGCCTAACAAGCCTAAGACCCTGTGTTTAATTCCAACACTGTGAAACAAAACAAGCAAAAACTCTGAAATACTAATTATGTACAATGAGCAGACTAGGGTAAGGTAGTATGAGCCAGGTAGCTTTGAGTACTCCTATGAGGCTAGTGGTCATGAGACTAGGGTAGCAGAGACATGGTCAGTTGTATGATTGTCTCTAGATATGCTGAGCAATAGGATCAGTACAAATGAATCCCTGTGGGCCTGGGGTTTCAATCTAGTAGGCCTGATGGAAAACCAATGAGAACTTTAGTTGATAATATTATGTAAACAGTTTGAGGTGCTATATATCAAAATCTAGGAAAGAGAACAGAGAAGAGACATCGAAGAAAAGTAGGAGATTCAATAGATAAAAGCCTCCTAAGTGGTAGAACCAGGATGGTGGCAAAATTAAGAAAACAAGAAATGTAAGAAGTGGTGCCCAGAGTGCAGGATTTCTAGCAGTCTGGCTTTAGAAAAGGAGCCATTTCACACCAGGAAAAAGTCCAAATTGTAGCCAAAGTAGTTTGTGGCAGAAGTGAATGAAAAATAGCTTAACTAGAAATAAGTAGGTCATAGGACTTGCAGGCCAGAGTACCTATAGGGTTTCTACATGAGTTTGTGGGAAATAAAATAGAATGCCATGTACCATAAGCTTCAGTTAACAACTGAGTTGACTGCTGAAGTCAATAAAGAGAATTGGAATAGTAGAGCAGATAGTAAAATGCTCCAAAAGAAAGTGGGTGGTTGCCATTATTAGGATAAAATTGAGCAAATAGCAGGGTATCTACCCTTCCTCTCAAATTTAGGGTGTGTAGAGTGTGGAAGTATTAGCAGCCATCCCTGGAGAGGATTGTAGGACAATGTCTCTAGGAAAGCCAGGCATGACTAAAGGCTAGCATACTGAATGAGGCATTTAAGGTTAAAGGAGAATTGCAAATGGAGAAACATCTGTATTTCTGTAGCATAGAAGGCGGGGTTGTCTCAGGAGTCAAGCAGGTAATGAGAAGATAAATAGTGTCTAAATATATGGAAATTTGAGTCTAGATTAAATTAATTTTTATGATTGCCAAAATGCTTACTTTGAAGTCTGCTTTTAATACTTCCTCTCTTTCCCCTCCATTCCTCCTCCAATCAGTCTCATTCTGTTTTCCTAGTGGAAGGCATTGCCTCTATTGTACTGAAAGAGTTAAATGAGAATTGAAAAAGTTATTTTAACATTTTCTACATTATCCTTTGTGAATAAGGTAGGTTTATTTTGACGGTAATAGCAACTAATGCTAACTAATTGTACTGATAAATTATTTGGAAGACATCTGGTGTGTATAGGGAAAAGACTTATGCAATCATGACTCAGAAAAGACAGGAACTAGTGTAATTTTAGAGAACTCAACATCAGTTTGTTGACCTTTTCTTAAGAACATTAAACAGTATGTGACAGTCCACTAGTATTGTACCTCTGTGAGTCCTAGGCCATCTTTACAGAAATGAAAAAAAATTGTTATCCAGGACATCATTACTTGTGTGTGTGTGCATATTTG
Organism: Glis glis; assembly: GCA_004027185.1. Classification (NCBI taxonomy): domain Eukaryota; kingdom Metazoa; phylum Chordata; class Mammalia; order Rodentia; family Gliridae; genus Glis; species Glis glis. The sequence goes on from PVJS01028895.1 coordinate 9,831, forward strand.
CTTGAATTATTCTCAATTCTGATAAATTTTCAATGAAATCTCTAACATCAGAAAAACAATTTGTAATAACTGTTCCAATAATATGGTAGACAATCCAGGTGCCTATCCAACTGTTTTTTTTTAAATAATTCCTTTATGCCTAGAGTCTGACTCTCCTGTCAGGATTAATGAAAAAAATGCCAAAACTTCACTTTTCTAGGTTTGACTATAACTAGAAATAGACATATTATCTACCATTTATTAATCAATAGCCAGGAATAGACACATTACTTACTATTGATCTATCTAATAGAAGAAAATGTTTTTTATGGACATCAAAGGAAAGGTTTTCTCCATCAGGAAAGGGATGATCATATTGTGAGTGCTCTCTTGTTACTCAGGGAATTTAGTGATTCCTGTCTGAATTTAGGACCTGATATTGGAATGTCAATTATACCACTACTGGGAGCAACAAGACTGAGTATGAAGACCTGTCATGGTGAGAAAGGCATCATGAAAAGTTATCCACAGCTTTGACTGGATGGCATCACTGAGCTGCTCAACCAATTCAGAGACTGTGCACCTCCACACTCTCCAGATGGGAGAAAATATCAATATCATTCAAATAATTTCACTTGACTCTCAAGACATCCCCACCAAATACAACTACTTTCCTACCTACATGACCTATACTACTTTATTTAACTTCAATGACTAAATTTTTCTCCTGAATAAATGGGGACAGGAATATATAACTTGTGTGTGTGTGTGTGTGTGTGTGTGTGTGTGTGTAGCACGAATTAAAGGAGATCATGTCTGTGAGGATGAAGAAAATAAGTAGAAGAAAGATAAATAATAGGAGACAGTGCTAAAAAGAAAGAAGAAAGAAGAGGATTAGGAAAAGAAAAATAGGGTGAGGTGAGGGGAAAGAGCCAAATAAAATCAAGGTACCCTGTATGGATGCAGGTGACTAGGAAGTTATGCTTACGTGCCACCTAAATAAAGCAAAAGCAAAGATACAGAATCTCAGAAATTGTTGTTTAAACTATACTAGTAAGCAGAAATGAGGATTAAAACTGACACGGAGTATCTAGAAATAATTGTTTTCTTTTTTCAATTATAGAAGGTGTGTTTAGTTATTGTCAATTTTGCTGAATTTCTTATTGAACAAAGGAAATCAAAATCAGTTTTTCTAAGTGCCTTAAGAAAATATCCTGTTGCTGAGCTGAACTCACACAGTCTATTTCTAATATATCTATTAAGTAAATTTTATTGGTTATGCTCATATTAATGCATTTAACAGTTACCTTTGTCTTATGCATTGAAATTTAAAATACCTAATGAATACATATATCACTATAAAATTTATAGTTGGGAAATTATATTAACTATTCACTATCAAAGACAGAGAATATTCAAGCAAATATCCCATATTTACAACAAAATTACATTTTTTACTCCTGGGAATGAAGTCCAAAATAAGATTAAATCAAACATTTGCTTTCTTTTTTCTGGTACTGGGAATTGAACTGAGGGGTGTTCAACCTCTGAGCTACACCCCCATTTCTATTTTATGTGTTTTTTTTTAATAGAGTGCCTCTAAGTTCCTGAGGGCCTTGCTAAATTGCTGAGGCTGGTCTTAAACCTGTGATCCTTCTTTCTCAGCCTCCCAACTACTGGGATTACAGGTATGTACTACCATGCCCAGTTTATGGGCTATTTTCCATGTAATAGGTTCACATTGCATGGTGTCTAAATCATATTAGACATCTCCCTAGAAATAATATTTTGAGCTCCTGCTGGAGGGTGGCAATATTGCTGGAGGGTGGCAATATTGTCTGTAACCTCCACAATTTTTTCATTAAATACCTAGCAATTAAGCATGCCAAGAGACAGAGGTTATAACAGCACTAAGAAAAAAAAAAACAGAAAATACGCATCTATCAAGAAATTGTAGGAAACAAGACTAAGGAGTTTTCTAATGCTCTCTCCCCTATATAAATCCAGTTTAGAGAAGAACTCACATGAGATTTGAAATGCAGTTCAGAATAAGGTCCCTGAGCTTTTGGGAAAGTTATGGAGGTTGGTTGAGGATGACATTCAGAATTAGTGTCTTCTGTAGACACGGTGGCAACCACTGACATAGTGGCTTTGAACGCATGACAATTTCTACCAACAAGACATTGTCCACAGATATAGTACAATTCTAAAATATACCAAATGCTGTTGAGATGTGTATTTTGTCATTGTTGTTCACAGCACAACATATTGATCTTCTATATTGATTATGCCTACTAGTTAGATGTTGGTAAGACACATATGTGTTAAAGTTTGGGAAATAAATCCTACAGAATCGAAGAGCCTATAAGTTCAGTGAGATGCCAAAGCACTAGTAAAACATCTAGAGAATAGTAAGATGATCACTCCAAGTTAAACAAAAAATTGTTGCACCTGGTATCACCTTCTACTATAAAAGATGCATAGGGACAATTGTATTGCTTTGGATTTTGGAGTCAATATATATTTCATTGTTACATTACTCTTAAAAATATTCTCTGAATTGTGTGAAAGGAGTAGAGAGAAAAAAGAAGAGAAAGAAAGGAAGGAAGGAAGGAAAGAAGGAAAGAAGGAAAGAAGGAAGGAAGGAAAGAAGGAAGGAAGGAAGGAAGGAAGGAAGGAAGGAAGGGCCTCTGGCAAATAAATATAAAGAGACATTACTTCAATCACAACAGAAATAGGAAATTTAAAAAGTATACTATGGATAACATATACCAACAAATTGAACAATTAGAAGAAATAATTAAATTCCTAAGAATATCCTCAACACCAAGATTGGATCAAGAAGACATAGAATATCTGAACAGACAAATAATGATTAAAGGAATTGACTCAGTAATTCAAAATCTCCCAGAAGAGAAAACCTTGATTCTGTTGGCTGCATTAGTAAATTCTGCCAAATATTCCCAGAAGCATTAACGCATATCCTTATCTAATTCTCCCAAAAAGTTGAAGAGGAGAAGAACCTCCTAACTGATTTTATGAGTCCAGTATTAGTCAAATACCAAATCCAGTCAAGGACACTACAAGATGAGAAAATTGCAGGCCAATAACTTGGATAAAAAATACATGCAAAAATCCTAAACAAAATATTAGCAAACTGATTTCAATAGGACATTGAAAGGATCAATGTCATAATCAAATGATATTTATCCCTGGAATGCAATAATGGGGATAGTTCAACACACCTAAATCAACAAATATGGTATACCTTATTCACAGAATGAAGTACAAAAATTACAGGATTATAGCAACAGATATGAAAAAGCATTTAACAAAATTCAACATCTTTCTATAATCCCACTGAAGGTGGGAACTGGTACTATATTCAGACACAACAGAAGTGTGAATTAGTAGACAGTCTACAGGGACACTCAGGCCGGTCCTAGAGTCAGCAGTCCACTCTGCCCCTGTGGTATCTCCAGGGATAACCAGATCATCACAATGGTGCCGTTGGGGCAAAATAAGTCAACCAACCATGCCACAGGTTTGGGAGGCTATAAACTCCTTACTGGTGGAGGAGTTTGGGTGCCATGAGTACCAAGGGCAGCAGAGAGGCCAGGAAGGCCTCACATAATCTCAGCTTCCAGAGGAGGAGTGATGTCCCTGGTGACAAATAACTCAGCCACCCAGTACAATCTTTTCTGACAGAGTTTGGGAAATGTGAGCAGGGAGGTTAGGAGCCAGCAGGGTTTCAAGTGATCACAGCTGGCAGAACAGCAGCCATGTCCTGGGACAATTTAACTCAGACAGCCAAGTCGCAGGCTGGGAATACTACAATCTCTTGGCTGGCAGAGTTTTTGCCTGGTGAGGATGAAGGCCAGCTGCTGACAGTGTTTTGCATGATCAAAACCAGCAGAGCAGTGGTGGTGTCCCTGGGGCATTAAAGCTCAGCCATCCAAGCCATCAACTCAGAAAGTCACAATCTCTGGTGCTGGTGAGCTTGGGCCCAGAGATTATGGAGGCCAAATGCCAGCAGTTCACAGTGTTTTATGTGATTGCAACCAGCAGAGCATCAGTGGTAACCCTGGGGAATTAAAGCTCAGCCAGTTGGGCAATAGGCTCAAAACATTACAGTCTCTGGCCTTGCTGAGATTGAGCCCAGGGAACATGGAGGCCAGCATCTAATCAGAAACTGCTGCTTGCCTGCACTGATGATATTCTATATCCTATTAAAGAAGTTCTGGGAGCTAATTCAAAATTGTGATTATATGAAACAGATTCATTGAGGCAAGTATATGCCCCCAGTACTGAACTTATTATCAAGGGATAATGAATAGATGTAGGACTCACACACAAAGAAGAAAAGAATGCCAACATAACATGCATACAAGCCTGAGAATCCTGAAAACATGAGAATGAAGACCAATGAGGAAACAAGAAACTCTCACAATACCATAACATTGTAGATCACCAACACAGTGCTGCAAAAATTTCCAGAAGGAGAGTTCATAATCTTTGTTTTTAACATGATCAAAGGCCTTAGAAATGAAAGCAGAGAGGGCATACAGAATATTAAAGAATATATCAACAAAGAAATAAACACTCTAACTAGGAATCCAAAAGACGTCCTGAGTGAAATGAAGGAGAAAATAAGTGAAATAATAACCTCAATAGAAACCATCACTGGCAGCCTAGACCACATGGAAAATAGAGCCTCACTCTTAGAAAACAGTTCATTCAAAACTGACCACAGAATCAACAATATAGAGAATACAATATGTCAACACAATCCGAATATTCAAGAAATTGCGGTTAATATGAAACAACCTAATTATGGATACTATGCATTGAAGAAGGTCTAGAAGCAAAAACCAAAGATATTAGAAACTCTTCAGTGCAGTATTATCAGAGAAGTACCCAAACATAAAATGAGATGGACATCCATTTACAGGAGACATTCAGAACCCCAATTAGATAAGATCACAGAAGAACTTTTCCACACCACATAATAATCAAAATGACTATTAATCATCACAAAATAATCAACATAGAAGCCAAGGAAAGAATATTAAATTAATTGAGAGCAAAAGGATGGGTGACAGTTAGGGGCAAAACAATAAGAATCACTCCAGACTTCTCACCCCAAATCGTGAAAGCCAGGAGGGCTTGGTACAATGTACTCCAAACCCTGAAAGAAAACAAATTCCAACCAAGAATGCTATATCCAACAATGTTATCCCTCAAAATTGACGGAGAAATAAAACCTTCCAGTACAAGAAGAAACTAACAGAATTCATCGTGATCAAGATTGCACTAGAGAAATACTTAAAGAAATAAAACACAAAGAACAAACAAGAAATAGACAACAGAAGAAGAGAAGGGACGATTTCCATCATATGAGCAGGTAAGCAATGGAGACATAGCATTATCAAACAGAAAATATTAAGCAAAATGACACGAAATAGAAATCATCTTTTAATAACATTGAGTGTCAATGGTCTAAACTGATTAAAAGGCACAGACTAGCAATGTGGATTAAAGAACATAATCCAACTATATGCTGCTTGCAAGAAACTAACCTTACAGGCAAAGATATTCACAAGTGAAAGGGGAAAGAATGAAAAAAGATATTCCATGCAAATGGAGACTGAAAACAAGAAGGGATAGCAACTCTCATATCCAACAAACATACTTTAAGTTAAACATATCAAAAGAGACAAAGCAGGTCATTTCTTACAAATAAAAATAACAATCCAATATGAAGATATGATGATAGTAAATATTTATGCCTCAAATGTGGGCATAACCACATTTATAAAACAAACACTTCAGGGCATTAAGATTCAGATAGGTACTAGCACAATAATATTGGGAGATTCTAACACACCTTTCACACCACTAGATCAATCTTCCAGAGAAAAGATCAGAATCATGCTGGAGGCATCACAATACCTGACTTCAAATTATACTACAGACCTATAGTAATAAAAACAGCATGGTCTTGGCACAAAAACAGACACGTATACCAATGGAAAAGAATAAAGGATACAGAAACAAATCCACACACTTATAGCCAATTGATTTTTACAAAGATACCAAAAACATACCTTGGAGAAAAGACAGCCTTTTCAACAAATGGTGTTGGGACAACTGGTTATCCATTTATAGAAAAATTGAATTAAACCCCAATCTCTCTTCCTATACAATAGTCAACTCAAAATGGATCAACAATATGGAACTTAGACTAGAAACTTTGACATTACTAGAGAAGAACATAGGACCAACATTCTAACATATAGGTACTGGTAAAGAATTCCTCAGTAAGACCCCCAAGCTTAGGAAATTAAAGCAAAAGTTAATAAATGGGATGGCACTAAATTTAAAGTATCTGTTCAGCAAAGAAAACCATCAAGAATCTAAAGAGAAACCTATAGAATGAGAGAACTTTGTTTAGCTATTCCTCTGATAGAGGACTGGTATCCAAAATATACAAAGAACTTAAAAAATTTAACACTAAGAAACAAATAATTAAATCCAGAAATGGCAAATGAAGTAAATACACACTTCAGAAAATAAGAAATACAAATGGCAAATAAATATATAAAAAAAATGTTCAACATAATTAGCAATCAGGAAGATGCAAATCAAAACTACACTGAGATTCCATCAAACCCCAATTAGAATGACAATCATCCAGAATACAAACAGCAATAAATGCGGGTGAGAATGTGGGGAAATAGCAACTCTTAAACATTCTTCATAGGATTACAAAAATATTAAAGAAAAACAGGAAGCAAAAAATACTGCATGATTTTGTTTGTGTGTGGAATCTATACCAGTCAAAGTCATATGAGAATATAATGGAATTGTGGCAATCTGGGGCCAGGAATGTACAGGAATTGGAGATATATTTTTCAAAGGTTACCAAATAACAATTAGATAAGAGGAATATATTCTGGAGATCTACTGCACAGCATTGTGACCATAGAAAATAGTATATTGTTGAATGTTGCTGCAAGAGTAGATTATTTATTTATTCATTCATTCATTCATTCATTCATTATTATAGTACTGGGGATTGAAACCAGGGGTGTTTTTCCTCTGAACTATACCCCTAGTCTTTTAAAAAATCTTTTCTTTTGAAACAGGGTCTTGCTAAGTTTCTGAGGGTATTCCTAAGTTGCTAAGGCTGGCCTTGTACCTGCAATCTTCCTGTCTCAGCCTCCCAAGTACTGGGATTACAGGTGTGCGCTATCATGCCCAGTGAAGAGTAGATTTTAGATGTTCTTACCACACACTTACAAAATTAAGTATATAAGAGTGAGTTAATTAGCTTGATTTAATTATTGCACACTGTGCACACATATCAAAACATCACATTGAACACATGTCATATAACATTGTGTATGAATAGTGTACCTATATAAATGTTGTTAATTAAAAAGTCAAAAAAATAAATTGATATGTATTTTTAAAGGGGATGCTATAATATATAGCACCACTCAGGAGTATCCCTTAAAGTCAATTGTGAAGACAACACTTTCTAGTCAGAAGCAATTGAATAACAAACCTTGTAGTCATTTTGCCTGAAAGGGGGATATTAAGATTTTGATCTGAGCTGATTCATGGAAATATATAGTGGTTGATCTGAAAGTTAAGTACTTGAAAATAACAAAGGTGAAAGAGAAGCAACTCAAAGTGGACTGGGATAGAGCTGAAGATACATGTTGGACAAATCTCCCTGAATGGGCATTAAGTGTGAGACTACTTGTCTTTACTATACACATCCAGCGAAGCTATCCTCAGTAACCAGGCATGGTGGCGCACACCTGTAATCCCAGTACTTTGGAGGCTGAGACAGGATGATCTCAGGTTTGAGGCCAGCCTCAGCAATGTAGCAAGACCCTGTTTTTTAAAAAAAAGTGTGTGAGTGTAACTTGGAGGTAGAATTACCCTGGATTCAATCTCTAGTGCAAAAAAAAAAAAGATATCAAGATATCTTCAGTAAAAGAGACTATCAAAAATCACATGGACAAAATGACTGATTCTATTCTTGTTAAAGAACCTTTTTTCTCAGCCACCCTTTAATTTAATCACTGGACACCTGTGTCAAGCATGGAAGGCTTTCTGGAGTATGCATATACTCTGTATATAAACTTGCCTTTACTGTTATTAATGCTTCTGCCAAATCTATCATCTGGAGAGTTACAAAATGGCTTATTTATTGTTATGGTATTCCACACACCAGTGCTTATCACCAGAAAACTCATTTTACAGAAATTCACAACTCGACAATGTGCTCATGCTCAAAAGAACTCATAAGTCTTACTATTTTGCCCGTAACCTTAAGGCAGCAGTCATGAGAGAGGGATGCCATGGCTTCTGAGAGGAATTTTATGGCATCGGTTGAATGACAATGTTTTATGGGATAGAAATAACGTTTTGCCAGAGGTGGTATATACTCTAAATCAGTGAGTAGTATGCAGGATTTCTTATGCCAGAGCCATGATACATAGGTATGGGAAACAAAATAAGAAAAGTATATGCTTCTCTTACTATTGCTTATAATCTAAGGAAGAAATACTTTGAATAAATAAAATATCAACTCTCCTTTTAACTGGAAGCAGAAATGGCAAAGAAGAGAATTGCCATTACAACCAAATGACCGATGCTACAAATAATGGAAAAATTAGCAATAACCCTGGCATTGGGATATCCCTGCATTGAGATTTTGTGAGAGTCTTCTTAGTATCCCATGTCTTCTGGTTTAAGTTAATGAATAACTACACCAACCCAGTGCAAGAGGAACTGCTAACCCTATACACACTTTGGAAAGAACTTTGAGTTGTAACCACTGAGGCACCATTACCAGGTGATACATATGGAGTAGATATTAGATGAAGAACATTATATCTAGTAACTCCTATGAAATTGTTAATTACTGTAATATTTATGCATTTTATTGTTTGTTTTTATATGTTTGCATGTATTTACCAATTTCTTTTGCTCTTCCCTATTCTAATATGGGTTACCAGAGGTTAAGTATCTACCTTAGTATTCAAATTAATTCAAGGGGAGAGTGTAAACTGGAAGAAATAACAGGTTTCATCTGAAGATTGTATGGGTCTTTGTATTTTCCCTTTTAGGAGGAAGGTTGGAATGTCTTTAATTTTATGTAAGGTAATTGTGTTCAGTTGTGTAATCTTATTAATGTCTTATTCAGATATTAAATGTGGCTAAATGGGACGTTCATGGACACTGCAGAAACAAATAAATGGCCTGTCATGAATTGTTTCAACTTAACATCAGTACTCTTGTCCATATTTCCTGGAATTCCCTTTACAGAGGGGCCTGGGCTAGACTTGGCTCATGTAAGATATTTGCCTGAAGTTTGGAGGCATTTGTAAAGTAAAGGCCATTATTATTCTCAGCTACTGAAAGCCGTTACATTTCATGGCAAAAATAGTAATTCACAAAGCACCTTCCCAAGTTACACAAACTTCTAGAAACATTGGCAGGGTTTCAGGCCTATTACATCTTTTTGTACCGGTCATAGTTTTTTGGATTTTCTTATATTTGATTCATCCTATCCTCTAATGCTTCAGAACAATCTCAGAGTAAATTATTTCTGATATTTTGGTGGCCATCCAAATTACTTTCCTCCAACTCCAAAAACACATTTGTGTAATAATTTGGTTACTATATGCCATCCTTATTTCTCTAATACTTTCAGTGGTTCTTATTTTATAACTTAATTCATAAGATGTAATAATAACTGAATAAACATAGGTTAGTAATATGTGAACCAGTGCAGTGAGTAGAGTATGAAGCAGTGTTTATGATTGATTCTAATGTTGACCTGTTTAGGTTCAGAGAAGGGAAGCAAAATTAGACTAGCCAGAGCGTGATTGTAAATCACCTTCAAATGATTTTCTCATTTGTACAAATAGTATGTGTACAGACTGTAGGGAATAAAAATCTCCAAGGAAGCACATTAAATGTAGTCTTTTATATCCAGGAGTCTATTCATCATTGTACCTAAAGCCTTGTCAGGTCAATAAACAAGAATATAGTAATATAGGAATATCATGTGGGTATCAGTGCTGGTGAGTTGTGAGACTTAGGTAATAGAAAGGTGAATAGAAAGGGAATAACAACAAAATATATAAAGTGATTTAGGATAGACTAAGGGACACTATATCTTTGAGTAGAGAGAGAATATGAGGAAGTTCTTTGGGAAAATGGAAAAGTAAGGAAATGAGGAAACTCTAGTTGGGTTTGTACAGTTCTGGGAGCTCATTTGAGGTTTTGGCCTTGAGTAAAGGATTGTCCCTCATTGGGTTTTCAATTTCTTTTCCAGCTATAATCAATTGCTCTTGTATACCTGTGGAGATACTCATGGATTTAATAGGTTTCTGGTTAGGCTGCTTAGTTTAGCGAATCCAGAAAAGCCTGAAAATGATTTTTTGTATGTTCTTTCTTTGTTAGAGTTTTCTAAATGCTGTTGAAAAGCCATACCAAGTAAACTATTTTATAAAACCAGCTAATGAAGACAATGCTGATAAATCAGACCCTTGGGTTGAAAGAAATTAGACATTGTTTATATCATTGCTGAAAAAAAGACACTTATAAGCCTATTCCTTTTAAATGTTAGTTTGATAGCGATGTTTACCTCATAAAACAAATGTTTAGTATCTTCTGATAAGTAGCTCCCTCATAAACACATACATTTTGCCTGCATAATTATCACAGAGCTGTCCATCCCACTTGTAAAATGGTAATATGAATTAAAATTCAAGACTTAATGAGAGCTACATTTCCTAATGCTAACTAAATTAGTTTTAACCTTGACTTTCCAAAGTCTGTGCAACTTTATGACAAGGATATCCCTACAGATAAAAAGATGCTATTCCCTAACTGTCTTTCATCGTAATTCAAGACACCTAAGATCTTTAAAAAATGGCCTAAGGGGCTCATATAAATGGATGAAGAAATACACAGGTACAACCATAATGACTTCCAATGTCACAAATTGTCTTCCAAAATCTAATATGTTAAAGCCTTTAAGGTTTTGGAAAATATACTGAGTACATGTTCCAAGATTCAAAAGATTTTGGATTCGATTATTGTTTTTCTAATCTTTTTAATGAAAATGTATATGTTACTGCAGGAAATAAATCATGTTGAATAACAATGATAATATAAGCAAAAGATGAAAAGAGAGAAGGCTGAGGATTGAAGATCAATTCAGAATATTATCTAAAAATTCTATAGGTAACAATGTAAAAAAAGAGACTTTTTGCTTATTTTAGGAATAAATTCTATTTCAACTATAAAAAATAAAATGTCCAATTATTAGGTGTTTTAAAAATAATTGTGTTCAGAATCACTACGGAGTTATGTCTAGTGAAATAATTTCTTTTGGTTACTGGACTGAGCCAAAAGAATGCCAATTCAAAATGTTGCTACCCAGCCGGGTGTGGTACCACCACCTTAAATCTCAGTATTTGGGAAGCTGAGAGAGGAGAATTGCAGTTCTGAAGCCAGCCTCAGCAACTTAGTGAAACTCTGTTTCAAAAAAAAAAAAAAAAGAGAAAATAGGGCTGTGGCTGTAGCTCAGAGGTACAATGCCCCTGGGTTCAATCCCCAGTACCACACAAGAAAAGAAATGTTGCCACCCATCTCTTAATCCTACTAACAGAACCCTGAGGTTGTAAGTTTTGTAACATATGTTTTTAAAGATGATATACCATTTGAGGTGATTGTTAATGAATAAGTAGGGGTGGGTGACGAAGCCTATGGGTATTGTAACCTAACAGATGAAATGGAGGGGAGGTAGGTAGTACCAGGTGTACTGTCATCTATGACATCTAACTGTTGTGGCATTAATGACTCAAAAGAAGCTCTTTGGGGAGGATACAATGTCATAGACAACTTCTTCTTCCCGAGTCCCCTACATCTTCTTCAAAAATATTTCACCTTATACATGTTACTAACAATTCTGAAATCTCTCCTATATTTCTGTGAAACATCAGGAAAAGCCTGCTTGCTATAGAAAAGGACTCATTTACTCAAATACCAAAGGCCAATTCTCCTCTCGTTCAGTGTAATTTTTGGCAAGTTTAAGATTTCTAAGCTATAAAAGATTACTATGGTTACTTATTACTAGGCATATGCATTGTGGGTGAAATATCTATTTTATATTGTGAGCAAAGTATTTTATGTAAATCAAGAATATTATGGTAGGTTACAGTAATTTCTCTTAGCAGTAATCAATTCTGCTCAATAATGTCAATAAGAAGAAATTAAATAATTATTGGAAGGATCTCTATGTAATCACCAAATCAGTCAGCACACTGCAGCAATCAGATTAAACAATACTTCTTGATATTTGGTGCTTTTGCCACCACAAGAACTAAAAAGTTGAGACGATTCATTAATTAATTTCTTATTGTATATGGGAAAATCATAAACACAAACTTGTCTCTAGGTTTTGCCCCTTGGTTTCTCTGCGTCTGTACAAGTTTATGGAGGATTACAGGACAAGGAATGTGAGAAGGGATAGAACCTTTGAGTCGGGCCAAGGTGTGGATCCATTTGATATTTGATAGAAGATTAAATGTTATCCCTGTTTCTTAAGTGTCACCTTTCTACACTCATACACACACACAAACACACACACACACACACACACACACACACACGCACACACAACACACACACTCCTGCATGAAGACTTGCTCACATATACACAAGCACACCACTTTTCACTTTTTGCTGGTATTTCTGATCTTCCTTCCATTGGCAAAGCTCTTAAGTTATGAATTGACTTACAGAAGACATGTTTTAACAGAGATGCAGAGAAGATGTTTTGTGTTTAAGGCTGTGAGCAGATTAAAATTCAGACATAAAGACTGAAATAAAAGTCTATAAAATAATATCCAGAAAAATAAAATTTAACAATTAATAGTAATCAAGTAAGTCCTGGATTAAGTTGGAGATGAGTAAAAAAAAAGTATGGAGTGGGATGTGGTGGTGCATGCCTGTAATTACAGTACTTGGGGGACTAAGACAGGAGCATAGCAAGTTCAAAGCTAGTCTCAACAATTCAGTGAGACCCTCAGCAATTTAGCAAACAACACCCTGTTTCCAAATTTAAAAAAAATAAAAATAAAATAGGGCTGGGGTTGTAGCTTGGAGATAACAATGCCCCTAAGTTCAGTGGAGGAGGTGAAGGAAGAAGAGGAATAGGAGGAGGAGGAGGAAGAAGAGGAGGAGGAGGAAGAAGAGGAGGAGGAAGAAGAGGAGGAGGAGGAAGAGGAGGAAGGAAGAATTATGGAGTGAATAAATGCCAATGGGTTACTGAAAAGGTGTCCTCTTCCCTAGGATACATCTACTCTCCCCATTGTTTTCCACATCCTGACTTGCACTTGGAGGAAAGGATGACAGAAACAAGCCAGTGTTCTTGTAATCCAGGGACAGAGGGTAGCATCTTTCCCTCTATCAGATAAAGCTCAAGAAGGCAGCCAGGCCTGTGGTAAGAGTGGCCACATGGGACTGTGCTGGTCTCACGGAGGCCCCTGATGGCTCTAGCGCAGTGTAGTCAAAGTCAAATATTGTCTATGTACTCCAAAGTAGCATTAAAATAATAATGATTTCTAATCATTCCAGGTGAAAGGAATGGTAGAATCAATTCCAGTGACTGGGGAGCACACAAAAAAATACTGAAGAGCTGCTTCTTAGACCCACTCAGAAACATGTAAAGCTTCATTTATTCATAATAAGAAAAAAATCTCAGTAGATATCAATGGAAAATAAACTGTCACCAAATTCCCACAAAAACACTAGCTGTCATATATAAACAGCAGCGCTAGGAGTCAAACTTACAACTCGAATTTTACATCATGATGTTTTACTAATTCTACAATATGAATTCTACCTCAATTTTATGTTTGCTGATTGAGTTAAGTGAGTGAAGGGATTCACTCATGTAGTTGAATGGATTTTACTATAAAACATATGAAAAGTATTATATAATTTCAACTCAGTTTATAAGAATTTGATAATAATTTAATTATGGATGTAAAAGAGTTGTCTAGTTCTTGTTCAATTTCCCACCAGGGAGATGTTTTTTGGCCATGTTCGGAGGCACGCACTTTCTCTGACCCAATGGAAGGATATGTGTCGAGAACTCATGGCCACATTCTGGCAGTTTTTTGTTTTGTTTTGTTTTGTTCTTTTGCGGTACCGGGGATTGAACCCAGGGGTGTTTTACCTCCGAGCTACACCCCCGGCCCTATTTTTTATACTTTATTTTGAAACCGGGTCTCATGAAGTTGTGGAGGGCCTCACTAAGTAGCTGAGGCTGGCCGCGAACCCGGATCCTCCGGTCTCCGCCTCCCAAGTACTGGGATTACAAGAGTGCGCCACCACGCCCGGCAGTTTTGATTCACTCACAGTTTCCGTTTTATGTTAAGGTTGGTAATTCATATCTCCCATTAGGTTCCATTGTCCACAGAGAACTATTTTTAAAAGCTTTCTATACAATGATCTAAGTCTAACTTTATTTCTACAGGTCAGTTCAAGCAATTATGTGTCCATAATTCTGTTAAAGAACAATTACTTATGATTTTAGAGTCAGAGACAAGGTAACACAGGATTATTTATAAAAAAGGTAGATGCAATTGCTTTCATGAAAGGAGGAGAGCACATACATTTTCCTGAGGAAAGCAAGCTGTTTCTCCTGATGAAGCTTCCAGAAACTGTGTAATTAACACTGTGCCTCTTGACTAATGATTTAAGTATATTTGAAAATAAATTAGATCCTCTGAGATATGTATTAATAAATTCTCCATATTAGTATTTTAAGATATTACTGCAAATAGTTGAGGTTTATGTAAAAATTGTATCTTTTAAAGATATCATCATAGGTCAATTTTAATATGCTCTTTCTTTTTCCTCCATGCCTTTCTAAAGCAACAGTCAATCATCAAAACAACATAATTTTTTGCTACAAAGATGGTAAAATGAGGCTTTAAAGTTGTGTGTGTTGGACTGGGCGTGGTGGCCCACGCTTGTAATCCCAGTACTTTGGGAGGCAGAGACAGGAGGATCCAGGTTCGCAGCCAGCCTCAGCTCTCTCTCTCTCTCTCTCTCTCTTGCTCTCTCTCTCCCTGTCTCTCTCTCTACCTAGTGAGGCCCTCCGCAACTTCATGAGACCCGGTTTCAAAATAAAGTATAAAAAAATAGGGCCAGGGGTGTAGCGCGGAGGTAGAATGCCCCTGGGTTCAATCCCTGGTACCGCAAAAAAATTAATAAATAAATAAAGTTGTGTGTGTGTGTGTGTGTGTGTGTGTGTGTGCGTGTGTGTG